>AYEL01076788.1:0-45230 GCA_000484575.1 Olivierus martensii
CTTCCGATCTATATTTATTTAATTTCATTTCAAATTATATATATAACTTTTTTAAATTAATGTTTGAAAAATGGTCATTGATAAAATCAAAATATGGAATTGAAAATTTACCCCAAAAGAATCTTAGTTAGATTCCAAATCAAAGTTATTTTTTCAGACAAATTAAAATTATAATTTATTATCAATGCATACAAGATGATCTAAATAAAATGTATTATTAATTCAAAATTTAATTTTTTTAAAATAATTTAGTCATAATGATATGTTTTGGCAAAGTTTAGAATTCAATGAATAAAAATACTTGTTGATTTATAATTATTAGTATTCAATTAACTGGAATTAAATAAGAAAAGATTGAATTTCATGTGATTTTATAATGTAACATTTCTATCTTATTGTAATGAAGAAATTTCAAAAAATTATACTTCTCATTTGGTAATGAGAAATCATCATTGAATAAATTCTTGTATATAAAAATGTATGTATGGAAAAAAAAATATATAATTTTCCATTCATTCATCTTTTAAACTTATTAATTACAACATATGATTAAGTACTTAGTTTCATAAATTTATATTATTTAATTAGTATATCTAATAGCTATTAGCACACCATCACATGGTCATTAAGTCTAATCAAAGAATAACTTGAGCATATTACGGATAAATAAGATAATATAAGCTATATTTAATATAAAATTATAGAAAAATTAAAAATTCTTTAAAACTTTTTAATATGAAATCTGAAGTTCAATAGATTAACGAAATAATACACAGCACTACAGCATAATACTCGATATCCACCATTAACTTAGTAATAACTTTTGTGAACTGAACCACAGATTAAGAGATCATGGATTATCTCTTAATTTGTGAACTGAACAGTGTCTCATTGGATCATGTGCCATGATGATCCAATGAGACTGCTCATGGCTAGGTAACGTAGTAAACTATCACGTGATTATTTTAACCAATGAAATTGCTGAAAGGAACAGACACAAGGTTTTTATTATATAGATTATTGAATATTATTGGCATAAAAGAATATTAATTTTTTTAGGGAAGACAGAAGTTTACATATCCTACAAAACTTTTGGAGTTTTTTAATAAAATGAAAAACATATGAGTTAACAAAAATTTATCCTATACCAAATTTTTCTTCAGAATGGAAATAAAGCATTATTTCAAATTAATCTATTTTAATTTGCAGTAAATATTACCAAATAAAAATAATGTACAAATCAAAAGTATTAAACTTTTAAATAATAATAGTACTAACTTCAAGGGAACTATATCCAAATAAACCTAATTGTAAAAGTATTTAGTTCAGCTTGTAAAAAGTAGTAAAAATTGAGGTTTATATATATATAAGCTGGCAAGAAGTTTGAGTAATATGAAATTTTACTTAAATAGATAATTTTTTTAATATTAAAAACTTCCAAAATTCAGTTTACAATGGGAATTAACAAGATAAGAACCAAGGAAAAACAATTGGACTTGTTTTAAAAAATGCAAGACAACATGAAGGAGAGCTGGATAGATAGCCTTCCCAAAGGCTGATAGTCTATATTTTTTTTTTTTTATCAAATTAGCTCTTAAACAAACGGTTATGCTATTGAGTTGTATTACCTTATGTATAACTGAGAAATATAGATTCAAGATAAAGAAGGTGTTTGTAAAATTTAGAGGATTAACAATAGATAATCTCTGTTTAAGAATTTTTTTTTTACAAATTGATGAATTTATTCCCATTTAACAGCAGGAAAGACAGTTTTATTAGGGTATAATATTTTTGGCCTTCATAAAGACTCTCATCAGTACATAATAATGCACAAAGGAAATTTTTCCTTCTATTGATGGCAATAGCTTACTGAACAGTACATGTGTGAGCTAAAAGTGCAAATATGATATTTGAAATCAGCTGCAAAATAATAACCCTGTATTTGTTAAATAATCAGAACTATCTGAAAATTTGCAGATTGTTTGATTAGAAATATTATATATTGCTACATTTACATTTAATAAAATAAATTAACCTATATATGGAATAGAAGTTATCCTAGTTACTCAATATAGATCATTCTGTACATTTCTGATGTTATTTGTGAAATGTCTGATAAATTAATATTTTCATATATGTTTTAATATAAACACTCATATATATTCGTATATTCTAAATAATAGAATCAAGAAGAAATAGAAATTTGTTATAAATAAATATAGTGGATCTCATAGCTACCAATCTAGAAGCACTACTAGCTTAAAAAGGATACATTGCAGCCACTTTATATATTTTCAGTCCTGTTTGTACAATATCCAATATTTAAATATGTATGAAAATATTAATTTATGAACAGATGATACATATTTACATATATTCAATTCAATTCATCTTTCTGATTGTAATCAGTAAGATGAAGATTATTAGGAATTAATATGACATATCATGCAATAAGGAATGACATGACTAAGCAAATAATCTTATGAAACTTACAAAATATTTTTTAACTAACTCCTACATAAGCTGATTTATTTTTATAAATATTTTTGTTCTATAATTTTTAAATTTATACAGGATGCCCCAAAAAAGTGTATTCACACTTTAACTGGATATTAAACATATATTTAACTTTGATCAAGGTGTTTCAATAAACACCTTGATCAAAGTCATAGTCCTATATATAATTTTTCCTATATATAATAGGATAAATTATATATAGGACTATGACTTTGATCAGTCTTTGATACCCTAAAGGCAATGATTTATTGAATAGATTAGTCTTTTCCACAAGTCATTTATACATTTGTGTGTGTTTGCAAAGTTCAAATTGATTTCAACCGTTTTCCAAACAAACTTGATAATATTGACTAATGGATGTGACAACATTGCTTAATATAAAGTTTGGCATTATTGAATAATATTTTTATATGTAAAACAAAAATAAAAAATATGTTAGTGATGGGTCGATAAAGAGTGAATACATTTTTTTGGAACACCCTGTATATAAAAAATTTTTATAACTGTTTTAAAAGGAAGATTTGAATTAATTTTATTATTGCTCCTATTGGGGATATTTTTTTAAATTTTTGTTTTTAGTGGAATATTTCTATTTTTGTATAAGATTTACATATTTAAATAATATATTATATAATGTGTTAATGTTTTATGATATTATGTTTCATTTAATATTACTTAGACTCCTGAGTGGTCAGCAAGTGATTGTTGTCAACGTTGTTCAAGACCATTTTTTTGGAATATAAAAGCAATGGTTGACCAAAAAACTATTGGAATTCGCCAGGTAATGATGATAAAATAAATATTGTTAATGTATTTTAATAAATTAAAATACAATATATAGTATTAATATAATTTCAGCATCACTGTAGAAAATGTGGAAAAGCAGTATGTGACAAATGTAGTGGAAATCGCACTAGTATTCCGATAATGGGATATGAATTTGATGTAAGAGTATGTGATGAATGCCATAGTGCTGTTAATAATGCTGAGTAAGTCAAATAAATATTAAATAAGATTATATACAATCCTGTATTTATAAATATCTAAATTTAAATCTTAATATAATAAATTGTTTTGTTAATTTGATTTTGATTTATGAAAAAAATTTTCACCATAGAAAGAGAGGTTTTTATTACTGAATGATTTATTTTTTGAAGATGTCTAGAAATTTCCCACTTTAACAAATAACAAATATTGCAAATAACTATACAAAGCAGAAACTGAGGTAATATCTGATCCCATTGTTGTTAGCAGATGACCTTTTATAAAAAGTATTTATTTAAATGTTTTAAAAGTAAATTTATTTTAAAAATATTTAGTCAGATGTTTCACATGACAATGTATTTCAAAGTGCCCCCTAAAAAACTTTATTCAGAAACAAAGTAGTACAATATACTTTATTAAGACTACTAAAAGGTTATACTAATAATTTTCCTCAAATCAAAATTTCACAGAAACAGTTTACTTATTGCTAGTCAAAGCTAATATGACAGATAACAGAACTTCATATAAACAGCAAGAAAGAACAGTGTCATTCCACTATTAATAGAAAAATTCCAACATGTTAGTCAGTAGTCCCTTGAAATTTGCAGTTTGTTTTTTAAGAAACTTAAAAAGCAATTTGCATAATTCAAGGGATTTATATTTGCGTAAAGTTAATCAAGTATTATTAATCTAACCCAATGACTCCATTTAGTATCATTCAATCAAATTTACCATTTTAAAATTAAACTAAAAATATTAATTATTTTATTAATTTTTGCTATGATGCCACCATTTATTGTATTAATTATTTAAATAATTTGTCGGCCAGATGGTCACATGATAAAGCTTTGGCTTACCACCCTGGAGGATCCAGATTCAAATCTGGGTCCCACACCTTCTATTTTTCAGGAGGGGCCTGGACCCGGTCATTGAACCCCATCCTTCAACCATCTGGTTGACTCCATCATGGGTGCTGGCCAGCCTGTGATGGGCTCTATAGGTGACTGCCACCAGATACAGAATATCCCATGAGGATATGGTGGCTTAATCTAACTACCTAACTAACTAATTTAAATAATTTATTTATTTAAATTTAGGCTACAGTGGTATCATTTTTTATTTAATAATTGAACTTGGATTTTTGATTAAAGTTTAGATAAGCGTCAAATTTAGGCAAATATTTAATGCATTAATAATGTATTAAATAAGATATTACAATTTGTAATAGCTTTAAAACAAAAAATTAATGAATATATTAATTAATGTAAACATAAAATTAAATAAATATTGGTATGCTGAATATGTTGAGAATTAGTTGTAGTTTTTATATAATTTCCAATGAGAAATTCCCATACTTTGGCAACAAATGATTGTAATAAATACAATAATCCTCTATTTACAAAGCTTCAAGTTATTAATTTGTATCTTTATACATTTTGTTACTGTTACACATGATTTTCATAAATTTCTGTATATTTCTGGAAGCTTCTGTAAATAAAACAAAAGGGACCACCTGAGTCTCTCTCTCTCTGCCAATGAGAAGTGGGTGGAAACTTCCAGGAACTGACCTGTAATTTACTTCAAATTATGAACTAATGTGCAGAACCTAACCCTGGCATAAATCAAGAGTTACTTGTATATTAACTATTTTCTTGGCTTTTTTTTTTTCAAAGTTTTCCCAATTTACTATATATTTTTGTACTTCATTAACATTTTTCATCTGTTCTTAGACTATTTGAAATTTATATTTGTTCTTGTGTCATGACTTTATTGTTTATTTTTACACATGCTATTTAATCCATTTTTCAATTCTTTTTCTTGTGATATCAATATTAATTTATTTGTTATCTTCTATATTTTGGAAATGATTTGATATATTCCACTTTTTCAAGAGTTGATCTGTTTTGTCATTTCTTATAGTTTGAAAAGTTTTGTATTTTATTTTTTGCAGATTTCTCATTCTTTCTTTCTTTCTTTTTTCTCTTTCTTTAATAATCCTTTAATTTCATTTAGTGTATTATTCCAGGACATGTGGTAATATTTTTTCTTTCATTTTATGTATAAATTGTCCTATGGCCTTTGCATTAGATTATTGAACTTAAAGTTTAATTCTTTTAGCTATTAACAATTTGATGTAATAACTGAAAGAATTAAAGAAAAAAAACATTGTGTTAGCCTTTCATTTGTGTGTAATATATGCAAGTCTTTATCTATGTTAACTTTTTTATTACACACTTTTATATTCTTAATATTAAATGGAAATATTATTCTTGTATTCTTGTATCTATCTATCTATCTATGTTGTTCTTGTATCTTTTAATTTTGCTAGTACCGGTACATAGTATGAATCGTAATTATTCAATTAGTAATTTTCTTCTAGTTGAATAATTATTATTAAAGCTAGTAGTATGCTCATATCTTAGAAGGGTTCTGAATTTTATTGATCTGTTCTAATTTAAAGGTCATTAACATATAGTAATGAAACTACTGATCGTTACTTCATATTATGTGATCATATTATTGTTTTTAACTATCATGTGTAAACAAATAAGAAACTACTAAATACTGAATGAGTATTGGCATAATTACTTCTGAAAGCCAGACAAGCCTCTCAGCAATAATGCAACTGTTAATGTGGAAATCCAGCAGTATAATCAATAAATTCTGTGATTGGTCATGTAAGCAACAGTAGAAATCAATGATTTTACTTGAACTGCTTACATTGACCAATCACAGAATTTATTGATTACATCACCATCATAAATATTAGTGGTCATAAGTCAAAGACTATCTGTATTCTGTTTTCAATTCTTTTTTTACCACTTTCATGAGATATATATGCTGATATATGTGAGTTATGTTCAACTTTTCCCAAACACTATTTCAGATAAACATCAGAACTCTTGAAAGATTTGAGATGATGATTAAAAGAATCTAATATGTTTCCTAATACATTATAGATATGTTCAATGGAATTAAGATCAGATGAACTGATTAATCATTCTATTTTTATTGGCTTTTTGTGTTCAATTTTTATATAACAATCTTCATTCCTATCTCTATAAGATCATCCATTAATTATTGTTTAGTAAAATAAAAGTCTCCCATTAAGCATATACAAAAAGTTATACAAAAGTTTCTAGAAATTCCTCATCCCTATGTCTCAGAACATTCAAAAAAAGATACTAGCTAATAAGAAATATGATAATTGAATAATAATCTGATGAATCTACAATAAAGCCATAATATAACAAGAAAAAGTTTGAGAATGCTCTACATCATCCTATAGATAAATGGAAATATCTACTTTCTGTCAAAACTGTGTTAATATGAATTGACATCAAAAGATCTAGGGAGTAGTTTTAATGACATACCATTATTTTGGAACCCTATTCAAAGCTTTTTGATAACAAAGATGGCTCATATGAGTACCTTTTCTTATTATATTAATCCTTTCTATCTGTACTTTCATCTTAATGATTTAATAAATAACATTTCTTGTGACTTTTGAAACACAGTGGGTGTCTTGATATATAGGTAGTTCTTGGATTACTTGTTCTCAAGTTAGTGAGTTTTTTCAATGATTAAGTATCAAAAACAAAACGATAATATGAATATTAATTGAAAAAAGATAAATGCTAAATATTTATAAATAGATATTTTAAACCATGTAAAACCAATAGAAACTAATAGCAGTAAATAAACAGTTTTTATTCAATCAACAAAAACGTTGCATTGGATGGGACCTTTTCCAGTTGTAAGACAACTGGGACCCATAAATTTCGAAATTCAACACATAAAAACCCAAGTCCATGCAAATAGGCTAAAACCTGCCTTAAGGGAGTACAGCTTAGATGACAATATAGCATTTACAACAGAGCGCGAGAGGGACACAAATGATGTTATTGAGGGACAAGCAGAGGTAGAACAACCACCTGAACCTATTGACAACATTTATTGGCGATATTGGGACGAACAAAGAATGCTAGCTCCTCCTTCCGAACATATAGAACCAAGCATACCTGCCCAAGAGGATGCTCAACCGAGATACATGCTTAGAAGTCGTGAGCTTTGTTCCAGATGTTACATGGATTTTACCTACGTCCACTAGGCAGAAGCATGATGCAAATACAGTGAATGGACTGTCAGAATGGCTAGATAGACTAAGTATTCGAGTTGCAGATATGAAACCGCAGAATAGGAAAGAGTCATTTGTATAAATATATCGCAATATCTTAATGAATTAGGCTGTTCATTTATCTATTTTCTCCTCTTATTTTGTTATTTAAAAATTATACTCGAAATTCTAAGATTAGGTTATTTAGATAACTCTTTTTCTTTCAGGCAATATAGCACTAACCTTCGGCAAACATGATTGGCTCATTGATATTGATATGCATGATTGTCTCAAGCGAAGCAGAAAACCTCGAACTAACAAAGGGAATAGTCTCTATACACCAAGATAATTTTCTTGTAACGACTAGCAAGTGGACCCTAGTCATTGACATTACCATGGACTCCTTCGATCAACATTTAGATTTCTTGGAACAACACATTCAGTATTTAGAAAACATGTCGTCACATCCTCAGCGATTAGACAAAAAAACATTGATATTGATATGTATGATTGTCTCAAGTGAAGCAGAAAACCTCGAACTAACAAAGGGAATAGTCTTTATACACCAAGGTAATTTTCTTGTAACGACTAGCAAGTGTACCCTAGTCATTGACATTACCATGGACTCCTTCGATCAACATTTAGATTTCTTGGAACAACACATTCAGTATTTAGAAAACATGACGTCACATCCTCAGCAATTAGACAAAAAAAACGGCGATCTTATCTATTCAATATGGGATATTTCTCGTGGAGAAATTCGGCATCTAAAACAAACTTAACAAGAATACAAACAAGCACTATTTGATTTAAAATCATTAGTAATGATAACGCGACCAAAACAAGCTTTAGATTTTATAGACAAAGGATTAAAATTTTTACTTGGAATATCAACGACATCAGACCTTGAAATACTAAATGCAAAAATTGCCACTGTAAATTATAAACAACAAAGGATAATTCACATTATCGAAGCTCAAGCCTCGGTCTTAAACCAAACATTAACCATTATTAAAGGCAATTCTGATTAAATCAAAAAATTGATGGAAACTCAAGAAAGTCTTGAAGAAACATTACATGCTTATCAATATGCCTTTTATACTGGATCAGCATTGAGATATATAGAAACTGCCTTCTCTAAATTCAAATTCCAGTTAACTGACTTTAGGGAAGCAATAGATGTCTTGGGCCATGGACAACTCAGTCTGTATTTTGTCCCTCGACAAACCTTGCTTTTAACATTATTAAACAGAAATGCGGCCCTACCACCTGAAGTATCTCTAATTGAACCACCGTGAGAGGAAAATCTTTTTAAGTTTTATCATTGGTTAACTGTCACTTCAGCTGCATTACCGAATAAGCTTCGTATCTTCGTAGAAATTCCGTTGGTAACTCCCGAAGGATTTTTTGACTTATACGAAGTCCTCAAATTATCAGCCTATTTTCCAAAAGCAAATGCTTTTGCATTCTATCATACAGAATATCCATTTTTAGCTTTATCCAAGAATCGGCAATCGTACATAACGTTAAGTGCGATACAGTATTATATATATATACTCTAATATTTACATCTCTAATTCTGTATTTATCCTGAGCAACTGAAGAAGGTATATGATTATACCGAAAACGTTTTTGTTGATTGAATAAAAACTGTTTATTTACTGCTATAAGTGCTATTAGTTTCTATTGGTTTTAAATGAGAAAAAGGCAGTTATTTTGTAAGTTTGAAAACTTTTAAACCTTGTAGCTAATTATTATACAATACACTGTGACTGGGTTTGTAACAGTAATTTTATTCTGCTATGAAATTAGAAAAATCAAAATAGTGGCACAACAAGAAATAGTAGCATGTCTTCTGTCTGCCACGGTCATCATCAGCGCATTATGTAAATAACTTTCATTCCTGGATTATATGTAAGATGATTGTTTATCTGTATAAAAGCTTCTCTATTTATCTGTTAATAATAATGAAGAATAAAAATTCTTTAATATTTGTGACAAATAATTCCATTATTATTGTAATTTGATTTTAATTTTTGGCAATAATTATTTGCTTTCTTTTAGTCTATTAAGCAAGCTTTTAAACAAACCAGATTCTAATATTTAAATAGTTTTAGATTCTAATATTTAATATTTTTTTAGTTGGTTTTATTTGAATTTAATTCAAATAAAACCAACTAAAATTATAAATTTTCTGTTATAGCTATGTACAATTTTAATAATTTTGCATTATCAGTCAGATAAGCAACAGAAATGCTTTAATTTTCTACCCAAAGAATCTGAGATTGAATTCAGATTGCTGTCTTAGAAAATTTTCTTCATTGGTTCAATCTGTATGCCAATCTTTCTCTTACGACACAGATCCTCTACTACAGGTGAGTAATCTGTAGTTGGGCCTAGAATAGAAATCATTATTTAATAATCAGTCAATGATTGGGAAATAGCATTGTTTTTGTCACAAACTTGAGCAAACAAATATAACTTATACATTCTACATTTATATTTATCAAGTATTTTTTATTTATTTTTACCTACCTAAACATTCATGAGTAGTACATTTACTTCATTTTAACAAATAACTAACTTTATATCAATAATCTGACTTTACAAGTTAATTCATTCATGGAGCATGTTTATAAAGTAAGAACTTATAAAGCAGGTATTTATTTCTTATAGATTTAATGTTAAAATTAGGAGTTTCATTCTCAACAATAAACTTTGATCAAAATAAAATTAAGTAAAAAATTATTTGTCACATAAATGTTAAAGAATTTTTAATCTTCATCATTTTTGACAGATAAGTGGATGTGCTTTAATACACATGTATAACTGTCTTAGATACAATCCAGGAATCAAAATTATTTACATAAATAATTCTTGGTATTATATAAACTTCTTGGTCTATGAGTATTCCAATTTCATAGTAGACGATGGAGTGTCTGCTACAAATAACTGCATGTGTTTGAAATGCTATATTTGTGAATGTTTGTCACTTATTTGTTTAATTAATGTTGAAACTTTTGTTTTTTTTTTTTTTTCTGATACTTGATTCTTGAAAAAAGTTTTTAAATCTATGAACTTATAAAATAAAACAAAAAATGACCTGTTTTATTATTTTTTAAAATATATTGAATATTCTGAGTTTTTGTTATATATTTTTAAAAAATAATATAATACAGATATTTTTAAACATATCATAAGTCAGAGAATTCCTGTAACTTCTTAATTATATATTTTTCAAAGTTGGTTAATCAATAATTTCATTTTTTTTTTTTAATTTTAGTCGAACTTCTTTAGCTTCCTTTCACGATAGTCGTCATAGCATTGTTGATATGGATTTAGATGAAACACGTTGTCATCTTTTAACAGTTGGTACAGATAAAGTTATAAAGGTAAATATTTTTTAATATTATATTATATAGAAAAAAACTTTGAAATTCCATGGATTTTGCATTGAAATTATTCATTTTTAATTACATTTATTGCCTATTAATTCTAAATATATATACATACAGGGTGATTTTTAAACTGATAAGTTTTTTTTAACTGTTTTATATGGCCTTTACAAATTTGTAAAATTCTATGTCCAAACCTGTGATAAAATAATGCATGGAATTCATTAGCATAACAGACTACTTTACAATATAAGCATCAAGGGAACTTATTCAAATAAATCCAAATATACTAGCCAAAATCTAGCCCTTGAATTACAATGGAATATTAATGATTGTTTCCAATCATTAAATTATTCCGTTGTAATTCAAGGGCTAGATTTTGGCTAGTATATTTGTTTATAACAGACTACATTAGAGAAATTGCTCAAAATTCTGATGGTTGTAATGTAGACAAAGTTGCACTTGATGTAACCAAGATTCTGTGACAACACGTAATAAAGAAACAGGTTTGCCTTTTATTGTTGCAGCAGCCTCTCAATGCGTGCAATCAAGTCCTCTTGTGTTTCTACCAGCGTGTTAAATATTAAATTCTTCATGTAACTCCACAAAAATAGTCACAGGGATTAAGATCTGGTGTAGAATTTTGCAAATTTGTAAAGGTTGTATCTCTCTTATTTTTTATTTAATTAAATAAAATTATTTGGAAAAGTTGTTTGTTTTAATGAGTTCTGTACACACTTAAAAAAAATATCAACTTAAAAATCACCCTGTATATACAAAGTTCTGATTTTATATAGTCTCCAGTTACATTTTCTTGAAGCTACACATTTGGAAAGCATATTCCACTTCTTAGAAGTAAATAATTTGGAAAAAATATAAATTATCATCTTCCATGAAAATTGCACTCAGATGCTGTAGTCACAAGAAACTATAATATTTGAATTTGTATTTGTTTTTGCAGAAAATTGCAAAATGGAAGGTGAATTTAACCATAATCGTGCAAACACAAAGCTTATAGGATACCTAGTCAGTTTTATGAAAATCTAAAAAAAGCATTAAGCAAAACAAATAACAATGATTTGATATCACTGCTTTATTCTTTTGTAACATTGAGACAATACCTTTAGTCACTGTCTCATTATGCATATATTAACATGCTTATGCATATTTTTGCCACTTATATCTTTCTTTGTTTTTTTAGCAATTCTGTTATATTTTGGCTTGAATGTGACCAATAATACAGGAAAGAGTGCTTGTATCAATTCTTCTGTAGTAAGAACTCCAACATGGAATAACTTAGGATTACTTTGACTGATAGCCTATGACCTGAAATGGGATAGATAAATGCAATTGAGATAAATTCAGAAATTCTCTAGAATGCTCATCATTGAAATACATTTTTAAAAGTTTTCATTTTGCTTGTTTTCAGTTTACATGGTCAGGAGCTAATGCATCACAAATTTTTACTATTTTCTAGCTATTAAATTAAGAAAGTAAACTTATAAATATAAGGTTGTTCAATAAGTTTGCGGAACGGAAATGAAGAAACCAATTTTTATTTGTAAAAATGCGGTTTTGCCAGTCAGTCAAAAGATAAAAAACACCCATATCACTTCTTTAGAGTCAACTAGTACTTCTCTGAGAGAGATACAGCACCAGCTCCTAGAATTAAAGAATTTTCCGGATATTGCCAACAATGATTACTCGTATCCAATCTGGTCAAATACATTTAAAACTTATTCTCCATATCTTGGTGGAGGAATAGCTAGCCTTTCAATAGTTATTATAGGAATTGTATGCTACTGCAAAATAAAAAGGAAACGAAAGGCCGCAAATAATTCCCAACATATAATTCTAATTGTCACTTTATCCACGCACGTAACTGTACAACCAGAACGAGACCAGTGCACTAATATTGAACTGAAAGAAGCTTTATCCATGCACGCAACTGTACAACCAGAACGAGACCAGTGCACTAATATTGAACTGAAAGAAATGAATACCCAAGAAGCCACATCTTCAGTTAAATCACCTGTTAAGAACACCCCGAAGACATCAATAAAGTTCGATGCACTGATGGTATAACAAAACAAAATGAAACCGAAAAAGGAAATATGCTTTGAAAAAGAACTGAAAAAGAAAATGATACAGAAATTAGAGAAGAACAGAAAAAGGTGACTCAAAGGGGAAAAGAAGAATTCAAAAAGGAATTTCCTTAGGACTTATAAACTTTTGTAAAAATCATTAAAACACTATAATGAAAATTTTTCTATTGTTATAATAATATATATCTTATAATAATATATATCTTATAATAATATATATCTTATAATTCAATTAATTTGTATATTTTAAACTGTTTATATATTGATTAAATTGAACCTTATATTGTTACAAATGATTTAAGCGATTTTATTACAACTTTTCAATCTATGTAACCTTAGTATAATCAAGTAACTATAATAACAAAAAAAACGCAATTTAATGCAGAGAAATAATTTTTATTTATAATATTATTTCTAAAAAACGGGGAGATATGTAAGTCCTGGGTGGCATTTCCCTGCTTTATAACAAAAGTATGCTATTATATTATGTTATTGTATTAATCTACTCTCGCGTTTATAGCAAAATTATGTTTCGATATTATGTTATTATATAAATCCACAAACTATAGAAAATTGTATAAGATGAATTTAAAACGGAAGGAAAACGAAGTCGATTAACAAAGCTCCCCCATAAATTGTTGCTGATATGTAATTCAACCCGAGCGATAGTCATACACGGAACAATAGAACCATGGGAAAGAGGAAGGAGAACGAAAAAAAGAGGAGAAGTCTCTGAGATCTGGAAGTAACGAGACATAGGTAATCAAGTCTCACAAAAACAAAGCAAAAGAAAAATAAAAGAATTAATGATTTACACTAAAAGGAGGAGGATAAACAGAAGCAGTGAGAAAAAACCCAGAGTCCGGAGCATTAGTCCCTAACGCGTATATACCGCCTCAAAATCTTACAAAAGGATAAGGTAAGGAGTCTAGATTGGGTCTGGCTAGAAAAAGCCAACAAATAAACAAAATGATGTGTCGATTTGTACTGTAAAGAGGGTTGTGTAAAAGTTCTAGGGCTTGTTTCGGTTTCGTATGTTACTTGTGTTAATTGAACTTAAAACCAAAACTGAACCGAGATATTTTAGTTAGTCTTTGTTCAGTTCTACTAAAACATTTACCATGTCAAAGAGAAAGTCGTTGAGTGTCGTGTTACTAAAATGTTTACCATGTCAAAGAGAAAGTCGTTGAGTGTTGCAGAAAAAGTGGAACTTGCTAAAAGATGTGGACTGTGAAGTGAGAAAAAAAGATGTGCAGAAATTTGGGATTCCACAAAGTACAGTGTCAACAATACTAAAGAAGTGGGAATCTGTTTTAAAAAGTCATGAAGTTGCAGGAGCTGAAAGAAAATGATTAAGGACATGTAAGTACAATGACATGGACGAAGCAGTGTTGAAATGGTGAAGATGGTGAGAGATAGAAACATGCCTGTCTCAGGACTACTCATAAAGGAAAAGGCAAATGCTCAGAATTTAGGACATGAGGAGTTCCAAGCAAGTTTTGGATGGTTAGACAAATTTAAGAAGCGTCACGGAATCAAAGAAAAAGTTATTTCTGGAGAAAGTGGATGCGTATCTGAGACACATTGTAGCCAGTGGAAAACTACAATTTTAAAACCAATTTTACAGGTGTATCAGCCTGATAATGTTTTTAACATGGATGAAACTGGAGTTTTTTTTAAATGTTTACCAAATAAGACTTAGTGTATATCAAAATTAGCAAAAGTGTGGCAAAATGACGTAGCGGAAATAACAATACAGAACTGCTTCACAAAAGCCGGCTTCTCTGAAAAGTCTGTTGTGGAAGAAGTTAATGTACTGTCACACATTGAGGAATGTTGGAACCAATTACAGTCAACAGGCACAATAAATGACAAAATCTCACTTAATGAATATTTAAACGTGGATTGTAGCAGAATATCCAACAGATGATGACATTTTAAGTTCAATAAAAGATAGTGAAAATCAAAATAAAGACAATGAGGCAGATGAAATAGAAGTTCCTAAACCTTTCAAAAAAGAAATAATGGCTGCATTTGAAGCGATTCGCTAAGGGTTTTGATTTGAAGAAAATGTGCCCGACAATATTTTTGAGTCGCTCAATAAATGTGAACATTTTTATGAGGAATCTACATTGAAATTACTTCAGCAGGATATTCAAAATTACTTTACATCTGATAATTAAATACAATATTCTAAATTATTCTAATTTATTTTGTTTAATAAATGCATGTTTTGTCCATCTTATTTTTCATCTATCTATTACATGCAGTAGACTTTTAATACATTAATATACTGTATAGTTTTGTCCATCTTATTTTTCATTTATCTATTACATGCAGTAGACTTTTAATATATTAATATACTGTATATATATTTTTTAACATTAAAAAGTTCATTTGTATATTTTTCCCAAAACTTTTTTCAAATCATTTAAGTTGGAACCGTGAGCCATTATCACCGCCAACAGGAGGCTGCGAAAAAGGCAATACGGACAAAATATCACTTAATTACTATACTACATTAGAGAAAATTCAGGTTTCTATATAACAAAGCTTTTATATATCGAAATTTTTCTAAGACACCTTCAATTTCAATATATGGAGGTCCGACTGTATTTTTAATCTCCTCTCATCTTTCTTTATCAGTTAACATTTCTAACTGTTAATAAAGTCGATTTTAATTTAAAAACTTTTGGTTGATGATAGATTATAATTTAAAAAAAAAAAATTCAATCAAACCCCAATAAGATGCCACTATCTGTTTGATGATGATTTTGGCAGCTAATCAGGGTTAGCGGTTTATCAAAAACATGTGTAGTATAGAAATGAAAATGAATTCCAAATTTATTAAATTTAAATATAAATGATACTGTATATTTTTATAAAAATGCAGTAATCTTTATTTTTATAAAACTCTGGATTTTGGATTTATGCAAGTATAATGGTTTGAAAAACTGCACCAAAATGAATCAATGAAATATATAGAATTTGAAAAATGTACTGTAATATATAGAAAACATGTTCATCTGCTGTTCTGATCCTCTATTTTGAGTTCTCTGTAAAACACAATGTACTACCTCTGTCCATAAAGTTCGGTGAATGATGCCACATTGCGCATGGTCGTAAAAGTGCGCCACCGCCGTATCCCATGCCAGACAGCTCAAGACATGTGTAAACAATTTTCAGAGTGGCAGCACTCCAAGTGTGCTTCTCATGCATAAACAGCACATTGTAAAGTGAAGACTTAGTGCGTCTGGTTGAAACTCTATGAAGGTCTCATCCATAAAGAATTCCTTCCTGAGGGATCAGGGAGGAATTCTTTATGGATGTTGCTGCAACGGATCAAGCAGATACGCCCCCAGTACGCCAAACAAGGCGACTGGACCTTGCTCCACGATGATGCCCTGCCATACACTGCCTTTCTGGTGCAGCATTCTTGGCCAAAGGGGGAGTTGTGTCACTCAATCACCCACCCTACTCCCCAGACTTCTTCTTGTTCCCCAAATTGAAATCAGCCCTGAAGGGCCAGAGGTTTTTGGACATTTTGGACATCAAACTTAATTTTACGACCCAATTGAAGGCTATCCCTAAAAACGACTACGCCAGGAGTTTCCAGGACTTGTACAGCCGTTCCCAGAAGTGCATTACCATTGACGGGGATTACTTTGAAGGATAGTAACTGCTGTTTCAGGTAAGTCAAAAATCCATTCACAATATAAACACATTCACCGAACTTTATGGACAAAGGAAGTACATAGCTTATTGTATAGTGTCTTTATTTTCTTGGTATGCAATAAACGATGGAAACTATCTGGTTCTTATGTTCTTAAATTTTCTACAACCTAGGTGTGAATCAAGCTTAAAGAGACACATGATTAACTGTTAATTCCATCTAATGGAAACTATCTGGTTCTTATGTTCTACAACCTAGGTGTGAATCAAGCTTAAAGAGACACATGATTAACTGTTAATTCCATCTCTCCCATCCACTGGTTACAAATTAATCCAGAGAGCTTTTAATACTATTATTTTTGCGGGGGATAGTCGGGCGTACTCAGAGGTATAACCCGAGGAAGATAAGAAAATGAAGATAGGAGGATGAGATAGAAGGATAGTTTACTGTAGATACAGTACTGATGAATTCCTGGCAGATTAATGAGGGCAAATACAATACCAAAAGGAATATTTATTTAGATGTTTCTATTGGTGGATGACAGATGACATCTTATCAGGCAATTTGTCTATTCCATTTACATAGGGAAGATCCATTCTGCCAAATTTCTTAGTGGTCGGCAAGGGAGCTTATTGGGATTTGACTGTACTATTATAATGCTTTACAATAATTGTGATAGCTGAATTTAATTATAATATATAGATATTCCACAACTTATACAAATAATTGAGACTGAAGATTTTTATGTACTTTGAATCCAATGTAAATCAAAAACTACCAGGGCTAGATGGACTTTGGTAAGGTCTTTATACAACATTATGGCACCATATTGTTTCCAGGCTGAAAGGGAAACAACATTGGATGGAAAGATATATCAGTAATATTTTGCTTAAGATCAACAACAACCAATATACAAAAGAAACAAATCACATAACATGAACTTTTAAATATAAACATGTTGTAAATCAACATGTTTGGATTTGTAATTTACAATACAATAAATGTTTATGATCTACATACCTCAAAAAAAGGAAAAACAAATTGGAAATTTTTTTATATAGATTTACAGAAGTCAGAAAATATCTATACTTTTAAGAATAATCAAATGATTAATCTATTACAAGCATATTAAAAATGCATGATTTATTGCAATAGATTTATCTTATTATTAAGAAATGCCAAAACATGGCTAATTTTGGATAAATTTTAATTTTGTTATTTAATTTATATTGTAATTTAATTAAAACATAATTACCTTTCACAATTACTTCATATGTGCATCTGTGATTTGGTGGCATCTGCCTACATAATTAAGAATAGCTTAATATTTTGAAATATCAAAATATGTGATATTTATAAATTTAAATTTCTAAAAATATATTATAATACAGTAAGACTCCGTTTAACATGGGGAATACGTTCCAAAGAAACCAAGCGCTAAACGAAACAGCATTAAATGAGGTTATCTTAACATGTAAATAATGAGAATAGGTGAAACACGACAGTGAATAAAAAATATATGTACCTTTTTTTATTTTATAACATGTATTATTACTATTGTATTACATTAATTATAGATATTTTTATTTAATATCCATTTGTATTCATAAATCATTCATGAAAATCAAAAAAATATTCAAGTAAATAATTTGTTTGTGATGAAGGTTCTTCCTCATTTGATACTTTTTGTTTTTTGTTAAGTTCTAACGAAAAATCGTTTGCCTTTTCCTTTTTCATTCAGCAATCAACTGTCGATAGTAAGACATCGCATCCATGACACTTAGTCTTGCCTTTGAACTTCTATGAAAATTTGGATCATTTTGTATAAACTGATCCATAATTTCCATAATAGTCTAAACTTTAACTGTAAATAACGTTGATGAACGATCATAAATATGAAAATAATGTTGATGAACGATCATAAATATGAACTATGACCACAACAAACTTTCGGACTGCACGGAACTGATGTCAAACACATTGATACTCCTATGCCGTCTGGCAAAGCAAAAAATTAGTGCAATTTTAGATTTATGCGAGTATAATGGTTTGAAAAACTGCACCAAAATGAATCAATGAAATATATAGAATTTGAAAAAATCGCATTATATTGAAACAGCGTTAAGTGGGGTCTTACTGTAATAATATTAGATATTCATTTTTTATTCAATCATATTAGCAATAGTTAATCAATTGAACATTATTTATCTTTTGATTTGATTTCTATTATATTAAGCATTGATCTTATTGTTTATTATTATCATCTTTAATAACAATCTAATATGTTTTTACATTTCAATTAGTGTGTGATCATTATTTGTATAAATTATTTATGTTGAAAAAAGCAATAACAGTTTTATCTTAATATTTTTTTCTTTATAAAATCTGTATAGATAATCTGCTAATTAAACTTCATTAAATTGAAAATTTTCTCAATTCAATTACTGATGAACATTTGTATCACTGATTCTCAATCTTTTTGAAATTATGAAACATTTTTGAATATACATAAACCCAAGTTTACAAGACTCCAATTTTACAAGTTTTAATGAGCAAATATTTCTAAAATTAATTAAAGTATGTCTTGAAAACACACAATAATATAACTTATACCGCTATCATAATTTTCCTATTTTATACCATTTAAAACCTTTGTGTGTATATATATATATAAAATGGTAAACGATTTGATTATGAGTCCTTAGAACTGAAATTGAAAGAATAATATAACTTATACTGCTATCATAATTTTCCTATTTTATACCATTTAAAACCTTTGTGTATATATATATATATATATATATAAAATGGTAAACGATTTGATTATGAGTCCTTAGAACTGAAATTGAAATAGAAAGCATATATCTAACATTAGCATCCCTGTAATGGGGTTAGTTGTAAAATAATGTATGGGTTCATAAGCTCAGAGCTGAACTCTCATCAGCTAGATAGCTATGTGGTAAAGCAGTTGCTTGCTACCTTGGAGGATTCAGGGTCAATTCTAAGTCTTTAAATAATCTTTAATAAAAAAATAATTACTTAGAATCAAAATATAGTCCTCAACTTATGACATCACTGACTTATGACAGTGATGTAATCAGTAAATTTTGGATTGGTCAATTCATATTCATAAGAGTCCATGTACAATCCTTGTACATGATATAATAAATTAGCCTTTTTGTGTATGATTCCTATAATTTTGTGTTTGTTAAGTTTATTAAAATAAAGATAGTCCTTGACTTATGACAAGTGATGAAATCCATTAATTCTGTGATTGATCAATGCAGTTCAATGGATTTGAGTCCCTGACCCAATGATAGGATATATAGAAAGCATTTTTTTTAATTTGATTCTTATAGTTTTGTGTTCTTTATATTAAGATAATCTATACTTGATGACAGCATTGGAAGTCAGTATTGAATCTATGGGAGCAGGGTATTACCAACTTTTGTGATGGTATTAATGCACACAAAACAGTTGATTTCAATGTAAAAGGTAACACCATCAGTAAGAATGGTGTTTATTTTTATTTAATTGCATCTCTAGATTTTTCAATTTCGAATAAACATTAACATAATTTGTTTTGTTTGACAGCTAATCATGCAGCCTTTTGAGAACGACTTAAAATTACAGCCCTCTGCCAGTTTAAAATGAAATTAGAATTGATTAGAATGCACGGAATATCATTACGTATCTAATCATCATATATATTAGAGATGGGCAACCTGCAACCAGCATTAATATTTTGTGCAGCCTGCATCGCACAAAATATTACAAAATAATAAAAAAAAAGATTCCTTAATCAAGAAAATGAAATACAGGTTTTATATAGAAAATGCATCAAATGAACTTCAATTAGAGATAATAGACTCAAAGTAATTTACATTTGAAAGATACTTTTAAAAAAAAATTTGATTTATTTTTATAAAACTTTTATCAAAGAAAATCAATTTCCCAACATAGAATTTTTGCTGCATACTTCCTTATCATTATTTTCTACAACTTATGTGAATAGTTTTTTCTTCAAAGAGTTTAGTAAAAAGTAAAGTAAGAAATTGGCTAACAGACTTGCATCTCAAAAATAATTTAAAACAAGCAATGATTAATATTTGACTAAATATTTTGGATATATTACACTAGTTTATTGGAAAATGTCCTGAAGGATCAGAAAAAAAGGTGAATATACTTTAGGAAGAAGGTCTCAAACATTAAAAAGAAGTGTACAAGCCTCGATATGAAATGTACAAGACTTATAATCAATTTTTAAAGCTGAAGCATATTTTTGGAAAAAAATCTCTTCACCAAAAAAAGTATATTCCACCAGCCAATACAATTCCAATTACTAAGAAGCAATGAAAGTAGGAACTTAATATTTCCAGTTTGGCAGCTTTTTGCCTTTACTTGCTCAGCTGAAGAATATACTTTTTTTGGTGAAGAGATTTTTCTAAAAATATGCTTCAGCTTTAAAAATTGATTATAAGTCTCATACATTTCATATCAATGCTTGTACATTTTTTTCGATGCTTGTACACTTCTTTTTAATATTTGAGACCTTATTCCTCAAGTATATTCACGTTTTTTTCTGACCCTTCAGGGCATTTTCCAATAAACTAGTCCATTACTTTTTATTAGGCCAAAATTTCTTATTGAATAAACTTTACAATATGTTGGATTACTATATGTATAAGCTAACTCGCTGGTTGTAGCAAGTTCGTGTTCACGTAGCCAAAAACCCTCGATTCCATGTTTTCTCAGTTCATCTAATAAATTTTCTGCTAGATTACTTAAAAATGAAAAAGAAAACAATTTGTCCTCAGGTGGAGTTGAACCACCTACCGCTGTACACTTCATGAGATCGATAAAAAAACCTCTATTTTTCAAAAAATTTCACCAAATTTAATGTTAAATAAAATCCGTTCTAAAAAAAATTTTTCAAAATGATAAAAAGGTCCACTGAGATTTTCAGTTGCACGTCAGAAAATTTCAGCAATTTTACGCAATCCTCTATTTTTCAAAAAATTTCACCAAATTTAATGTTGAATAAAATCCGTTCTAAAAAAAATTTTTCAAAACGATAAAAAGGTCCACTGAGATTTTCAGTTGCACGTCAGAAAATTTCAGCAATTTTACGCAAAAACTGAAGCTTGTATAGGTTGTCTAACATGTGAGAATTTGACATCTATTTTTCATTACTGTACACTTACAATATGACATACTTCAATATGTTATACACCAATTTGTTCGGCTCATTAAGTTGAATAGATTGGTACCATTTACCTCAAAATCGGAGCAATATTAAATCCAAAATCGGTTTTTGGCAATAGTACATTTACAGTATGACTGAGGTTGACGTATTATATATCACATTGTTTGCCTCACTAAGACGAATTGAATGATACCATTCATGTTATAATATGGGTAATACTGACCGACTTATTAAGTCCCGAATGTGCTGTTTATGAAAATTTTGCAGTTTTTGACCCTTTCGGGTAATATTGACCGACTTATTAAGTCCCGAATGTGCTGTTTATGAAAATTTTGCAGTTTTTGACCCTTTGCAAAGCCCCACTGTGGTTTTGTGAAGCCAAATTTTTTCGACAATTTTTTCCTATACTTACTCCAACAGTCATTTAAAAAAAAGTTCAAGTAAATCGTCCCAGTGGTTCTTGAGAAACACTACCGTCAGCACCCCCTAATGTTAAATGAAGGTGTCAAATATATTATCGGTAGCACTACCACACTACCTCTGATTCACAGATTAAGAGATACAGATGGGAAACTTCCTATACCTACAATGGAAACTTTTCTGAAATCACATCACCAGATTCAACCAATGAAATGTTTGGCAAAGCCCATTTTAATTCTGCGGTGCTACTATCGCATTTGTCATGACGACATATCACAGCTTGACCATGTGGGTTTGACATCATATAGAAATTTTATACAATATTCTTTTCATTAATTTTTCTTTGCAATAGTACTCGTAAATATAAAAAATATAATTTATCTTGATTAATATAATTTCTAAAAAATAAAAAAAAATGTATATCACATTATTTTTACAACTTTCACCTTTTTGATGTAATGAACAATTCCTATTAATTCAACTTTAAGAAACAAACAACAAAATAATGGTTGATTTAAAATCCATGCTTTTATATAATAAAATGCTAGTAGGGAAATTGTTTTTCAATAAATTGTACTATTGTATTATAGCTTTGATGGAAAGAGTCAGGTTCAGAAAATATAGTTTTAACATATTTTCAGAACACTTAACCATATTTAAGGAAACAGTACAAAATACAAAAATTTGAAGTAATTATATATTCATATTCACACAACAATGATTTGAATGGTTTATAAAATTTTATTTTTTTAAAATCTTTTCATAAAATTATCAAAAGTAATTATTCAGAAAACATACACAAAAATGTCAAATATCAGTTTCTTCTGAAATGACTGTTTCTCCAACATTGATTCAGATGAAATTTTCGATGGTACAGCATGTTTATGGAAGCAATTCTTCTGTGATGATGTAAAACAATCCTCATCAAAATGTTCTGAACAAATTCATTTCAACTTCAATTCATTATTTAATACTTCTTAATAGAATGAACCCAAAGCTCGGATCTAGTAAATTAGTTTATTTTACTATATAATGCAATAGTAACCTTATATACATAAATCGATTAGTTAATATATTCTATTAATGTGAAAAAATAAATAAAATTCTTATAAAATAGAATATTTTTCTTTTCAAATATTTAAATTAATTTATAATGAATTATATTTTCAATTAGATTACATTATAGCTGAATTAAATATTTTATTACATTGATTAATTATTCACTAAGTTGAACTGAATTTTGATGAACTCTTACCATGTGTGATCTGGTGGAAAGCAAAATAGAGATGCCATCTTCTTTTGCTTCCTTTCCACAAAGAATACAGTTTCTTCTATTTTAATAAATCTCTTTAATTAGATGTTATTCTACAATTATAGCTTTTAAGACAAACTAAGACTCTCGACAGAAGTCACAGAACTAACAGGAACACATGCACAGATTAAAAGATACGTCTTAGCAACATTTATTTAGTTATTAAATCATTTTCGTTTATCTTATAAAATTAATGTCTCTAAATAGTATATAAGTATGAATAAATGATCAATTTGTCTTTTTTGCTTTTCTTATTGAGAAATCTTATTCCAGTCTGTGGTTAGGGTGCTAGTTGTCTAAAATGACACAGTAATTTCCAGTCATGTGGTAGAGTTTCCCATCTGTATCTCTTAATCTGTGTTCTGATCCACATCAGTTCCAGAAGTCACATTAAGTATACCTATGTTAATTTATAATCATATATGAATAAATAATTGTGATTTACATGCATTTTGTTTTTTTTTTTCTTTTTTCTCATGTGCAGCCCATGTCAGTTAAAAAGTTTTAAATGTGGCCCTTACATAAAAAAAAGTTGCCCATCCCTGGTATATATTATAGATATGGAGATACTTTACTAAATTTTAAAAATCATGTTAATATCGTAATTTTATTCAAAGCTTATTGCTTATTTGTCAAAATTGTCATTATTTTATGGCAATTTACTGTGAAATCACAAATAATTTAATGGACTATATCATTGGCATGATATAAATGAACTTCAATTCTTCCATAGACTCAATACTGACTTCCGATGCTGTTGTCAAGTATAGTGTTCTAATAAACGTCCAGAAGTGAGAAATCCATAAATTTTGGGCTTTTTCAACTTCCAACTGTTCCAACTTACAATTGCAAAGACTATCTGTAGTATTATATATAGTGTCCTAAGGAATAGTGGTAGTGAAAAATTCCTAAATTTAGGATATTTCTGATTTCTGATCACTTTGATTTATGACATTGGGATTTGAACCAAACGCCCCTCATAACTCAAGGACTACCAGTATATGAAAATTATATTCACAAATTTATAAAATTTATATATGAATTATATTTATATATTAATTATAACCAAATTATGTGTTTACTCAATATAGAAATTTACTAAAGTTTTAAAGATTTCATTAAAAACTTTATTTATTAATTAAAAATATTTCCTATAATCATTTGTCATGAATAAAATATTCTTGCATAATTAAAACTACTGCAAATAATAAATCTTGTCTTTATAAATTTATATATCTAATATTAAACTCATATTAACATCTAAAAATGTATGTTATTAACAAATATTTAATTTACATGCATTTTCTTTGATATGGAGAAATTACAGAAAATTTATTTTTCAAATAAATTAGTAGTTTTACTTTATGAATTTAAATATTTAGCATTTTTATTTAATTTAATTTACTTACTTATGAACTTGCCATAAATGTTTTGGATGAGTAACTAAAAATGTACGTTTTCCTTTATTACCTGGAATTTTTTGTTCAAAAGAAAAGACTTTTGCATCCTACAGATAAAAATATTGAAGAGAGTCTATAATTTCTATTTATTTTCCTTCTTAAGCATTCTTTAATTAGAGAAAAAATTTTATTAACATTAAAATTGACTTTTTAATTAGTAAAGAATAATCAGTATTTATTTTTTAAATGCTTCTATAGATTTCATGTATAATTTAGCAAAATTTGAAATTTATTTCATACAGTATTTAATTTAAATAATAATAAACCTATCATCTTTTATAAATAAAGAATGATCAATCTTATTAAATACAAAGAGTCATATAGCATGATTTCAGATATTGAAAAATCGCAATTAAATATGATCTGGATAATTCTAATTAATACTGCATTTATTTAAAAAATTTCCTACTAGTGACTTAGAAAAAGATAATATGAGAGGAAAAAAAATCATGTAACTATCTAGCCTTGGTTTTTATTAAAAAAATATGATTATTCAGAAATATTAGAGAAATTTTAAAATGAATTTTTCTATTTTGATCTTTAAAAAGATATTATTGAAATATTGAGTTAAAATCAAAGCCAAATTGTGTGAAATAAATTTTATTGATACTGATGGAATGGAAATCCAGTTAATACTTAACAGCCAACAGAATATTAAATTCAATATATTAGAGAAATTCAATTAATCACCAAATGCAGTTAAATCCCAATTTACAAGTATGGAGTGTAATTGAAAAATGCTTGAAAACAAATTGGGAATAAATTACCATTAATTAACATGGAAAAGTCATAGTATGTTCCTGAATTCAAAAATGTTAACCATTTTTCATTGAAATATCATCTAAATTGCAAAAACAATGACAAATTTACTTCAATAATTAGCTTTAATTTTCATAATATAACCTAAACAAGCATCAGTTTACTTAAAGTTTCTGATAAATAAATAGGTGGATAATGTGGAAGCATTACTTTATCTTGACTTTTATCACACAGATAAAGCTAAAGCTAGTATTTGATTAAAATTTTCTAACCCATACTTTCACATGTTTTAAAGAGATCTAGACCCACTCATCAACCTTCATCCTTGAAGAATTGCTGGCAGACTCAATCATGCTGTTGAGCAGATGATCAAACTGCAGATAAAGGTGTTAACTTGCCACCTGGAAAATCAGATTCAATATCACATCCCAATTTCTAGATATTTTTCAGAAGAGATCTAGGCACAGCTCATTGAATCTCATCCTTCATTTGACAGTTTATTTCTTATTGGTGTTGACATTGCATAATGTACTTTGAAATTATCCCAGAGCTTAATATCTTCGTAAGTGGAAAATAATGTAAAACAAAAAGAGATCTAATTATAGTATGAGATATCCACAGTTGGCTTAAGAATTGCCCCACCATTTAGTAAACCTGATTTGAAAATGGCATAAAAACTAGAAAAAGAAAAATATCCCCAACAAAAAATGATATCTACCATTGTTTAGCAATTTCAATAAAGGATTCTTTTCAAGAAAGCAATGATAATAATAATTCATTATGAACACCATCAAAAACCAATGATATATGTATTATCCAGTAAGGCAATACAGGTATCTCTCATTATATATGATCTCACTTTACGTGTTTTTGCTATACTGTGATTTTTAAAAGTAAATTAATTTTTTAAATTAAAAAAATTTTTGTTTAAAAATTGTCTCATGTACACAACATGTAGACAAATTTGATGAACTGCTTGAGTCCCATTTATCAGAGCTCACTAATGAAGAGCTTCTGGAAATGGAAAACAACATGAATGATGATGTTTTCCATTTCCAGAAATCAGGAGCCCTTTGTTGCTGAGCCTATCAAATAGCCTAAGCTATTTGATAGGCTCAGCAACAAAGGCAAAAAAGGCAAAACAGATGACTGAATTTTTTAAACACATTGACAGTGCCATCAGAATAATTGAAGAATATGATTGTAATGAGACTAGAAGTGTCAAAGTTGCGAGAGAAATTCAGAATTCTTTGGCTTGCTACAAAGAGCTATAATAGAGAAAGGAAGAATGCTGCCCATCAGCTGAGTCTCGACTGTTTCATTAAAAAGTTGAAGATCATCAGTCTATCATCCCAGGGACTTCAAGAGAGCAAGAAAGTGATGATCCAGACTCACCAGATCCAGTCCATTCATCGTTGGATTAAAGACTGTCAGAAGTATATAGTGTTTAGGTGTTTATGATATTATATTAATTAAATTCATTCATCCAACCATTCAGTCATTAAAATTTGCATATTTTGTTTATAAGTTGAAATAATTCATTCATTAAAATTTCTTTTGTTCACAGGTGTAGTTTTCATATTTTTTATCTTTCTTAAGAAACCCCTACCTCTAGCTCAACCATGCTAAATTCAACTCACTTTATGCGATTTCATGTTACGCGATTATTTCATAGAACCAATTAATCGCGTAAAGCGAGGGACACCTGTATTTAATTTACCATCAGTAATACTACTTTTAGGCAATTTTCAGTAGCAAATAATGATAAATGATGCAAACACAAAAATCTTCAATAAATAATCTAAATCATCATAAGTTGGAAATGCAATGCAAACGTGATACTGCTTTCTCAGGCGTATAACTAGAAAATGTAAAAAACACTTACAGCACTTGTAGCAGTCCCGTAAAAATGATATCTACCATTGTTTAGCAATTTCAATAAAGGATTCTTTTCAAGAAAGCAATGATGATAATAATTCATTATGAACACCATCAAAAACCAATATATGTATTATCCAGTAAGGCAATACAGGTATACCTCATTATACGTGATCTCACTTTACGTGTTTTTGAGAGGCTTGAGAACGGTGGAGAATGTTCTAAAGAAAACCAGAGCAAAGCCAGCTTTCAAAAGAGGACTGACGCTGTTCCAAGCGTTAAAGAACGTCAAAGACAAATATTACCCAGGGCAGGAAACAGGTGTTTATAGAATCACCTTGCGTAATAACAACATCGGCAGTAACGAAGTGTACATAGGGGCCACAAGAAGTCTCAATGACAGAATCGAGGAGCACAAGAGGGATATTAAACAGGGTAAATTGACTACAGGCTGGCACGAAGGACCTATGAAAAAGATGTCAGCATTAACTGGATGGGAGCCAAAGTGATACAAAGAGTAGAAGATCCGTTAGAACTTAGCACGGCAGAAAAAATGAGCATCTATATGAAGAGCTGAAAGGAAAATGTTATTAATGATAAGGAGAGAGAGGCGATATCGGAAGCTTGGAAATTTGCATTAAGGAAGTAGTTTGTACCTAACAGGAAGCTATGTATGCGAACACCTGTTTGCTAAGGACATTTTTATTCTATTTTTTGTTTGTAGTTGCAATTTTGTTTTTAGATTGTCATGATGATTGTTGGGGATAATTTGGTACGTGCGGTTATTTTAGCTTGCATTTGTATGCTGTGGAATGTGACGAATTTAGCACGTGCAGGTTGACCTTGGTTTTCTTATGTTCGGGGATTGGGTTACAGCCGGGAGAATGGAGTTGTTTGTTGGATGCCTGCAGTTTGTATCCATTTGAGCGCACGGAGCTGATGATGACTATCGTATAGTCGAAAGCATTACTCCTTAGGAAGCAATAATAAATGCTTTTTTACGGGACTGCTGTAATTGCTCAGTCTATTTTTTACATTTTCTAGTGTTGGAAATGTATTAAAATAGTTATTCATTGAATTTCATTATTATTATTATTATTATTATTATTTATAGACTTTACTGATTCCATTTAATGATCGAGATATGGAATAATCACAGTTTGAGTCCTTTTCTCTTGTTGATACTTGATCACAATTATTCAATCTATTGAAATATTATACTCAATACAGATACAACATTGAATTTCATGTCACAAGTGAGGTTTCATTTCAGACTGAACACAAAGTGGAGATCAGCACATACTGGGAGATATAATGCAATAAATCTCAGCATATACCTTTGATGATTTTTTAAAATCCAATAATATTCTTTGATTATAAAACAAATATTTAATAATACAGACATATCTTACTTTACAATGCTTCATTAATATGGTACATCTTAATTACATTCCATGTTTTTGTTTTATATCTTAAAAATTATTTGCAAAATAATACTTAGAATAGAATAGGTACATAAAACATAAATTACCATACAGATAGGCCAGGTCCGCATGAAAAATTAGAAGTATGAGACTCAGAATTAAATCTGGATCCTCTAGTGATAACTGAATTCTTTACTAAGTGGCCATCCAACAGATTTTTTTAGAGCTACTGCTATTAAGCACTTAATAAATAAGGCTGTGATTTGCTTTACAGTGAAATTTGCTATACAGCAGTAATCTGGAACATAACTGTCACAATGACAGAGTATATCTGTATATTGTACAGTGGTGCCTCACAATTCGACATTTGAGCTTTGCGGGTTGGTGCATGCACATGCATGGAATTGTGTGATGTCATTTGCTATGGGTTTGCGCATGCGCGTGCATGGAATTGTGTGATGTCATTTGCTATTGGGATTGCGCATGCGCATGCATGGAATTGTGTGATGTCATTTGCTATTTGTCTTTCTTTTTGGGCTGCTTTGGTGTTTGCCTGTGTTGTGTTTGTTAATTTTCAATTCTACATTTTTCAGAAAGTAAAATATTTGTAATTTTATTTTTTTGAATGAAGCATAAAGATGGGTTCAAAGAGAACTGACCAGAGGAATAATTCCGAAAAGAAGACACTTGATTGAGCAAAGAGACAAAGAAAAAATTTATAGCTAAAGTGCAGAAAGGTAGAACAATTAAAATGTAACTTGAGTATGGGTTCCTAGGAAAACATTTTGCAACAGAGAGAGAATATTATGGGTGCTAGGCTGTCTGCTGGAAGACTTCATTCCAACATCCAAATTATGGGTGCTAGCATGTCTGCTGGAAGACTTCATTCCAACATCCAAGGGTTCTAGGGTGTCTGCTGGAAGACTTCATTCCAACATCCAAGGGCTAATAAAGTGTGTTGTGTATAAAATAGTTTATTTTGTAATTTAGTGTGTTATACAATGGTGTCTGCTGGAAGACTTCATTCCAACATTCAAGGGCTAATAAATTGTGTTGTGTATAAAATAGTGTTTTTTGTAATTTAGTGTGTTATACAATAATAAAACACATGTAATATTCTATATAAAATAGTGTATTTTGTAATTTAGTGTGTTATATAATAATAAAACACACATAATAGTATTTTGTAATTTAGTGTGTTATACAATAGTAAATATGTATAGTAAAGTAAATAATATACGTCGATATACAATAGTAAAACACATATAATAAAGTAAATAATATAGTGTATCTATTGTATTGTGTATAAAATAGTGTATTTTGTAATTTAGGTATACAATAGTGTGGTGTATAAAATAGTGTATTTTGTAATTTAGTGTGTTATACAATAGTAATATATAATAAAGTAAATATTATTATACAATAGCAAACCACATATAATAAAGTAAATAATATAGTGTATCTTTCTCACCTCACTTGTTAGGGGAGTGGAATGGGACCGATAACGATTTAATCTATTTTGCATAGTCTTATATGGGAAATATTGTCCCATAATTCAACAGTTTCTCAATTCGACATTACTTCGGCGATGGATTAGTGTCGAATTGTGAGGCACCACTGTATAAAATATTGAATAAAGTGAGAACTCTTCACACTTAGCTTAGTGCCTCATTTAATGCCAGATATTGCTAAAGTCACAATAATCCTTGTATATTTTGTCTTTTCAGAGGAACAACAATTTAATTTAAAAAGTTAAATAAAAATTAAATATTAATAGAAGCAAAAATTTTCTGGCTATTGCATATATGAAGGCTATTATAAATATAGTATTGTCAGAAAAAAATATTGGCTATTGCCAATATTCATATTTATAAGAATCAGTTTAATAGTTTGACCATAAAACATAGACTCCACATAATTTCCATATTAATATATTTGATAAGAAAAATATAAAAATGAAAATGTTTACTGCTCCACAGAGAGACTAAATAAAAATAAATGAAATAAGAAATACATTAATACTGAGCAATGTTCCATATCATAATTATAAATCTTCTTTTTTTCATTTTAAATAAAAATGATACAAAATAAATACAAAAAATGTTAAAAATCAAAATTAAAAAAAATCATTAGCATGTCATCAGTAAAAATATATAGTAAAACTTTGAGCATTTATAGAAAGTTATTTTTAACAAAATATGTTTAATACAATTTATAAATAATAAACAACAGAATAATATAGATGTTATAAAGTAATAAAATAATATTACTATTGTGGGACCAAGGACGGTATTGACAGGCGTTAGGCCTAATACAGTGATAAAAGTCAGGATCTGACACGTTGTAGATGATGCCAACGAACACATGAGCAGTATGAAGTGGAGACGCGAATAAGGACGGGTAATGATTGTGCTGTTCGGCAAATCGACACAAAGACTACATTCGTCTAAGAACAACTTCCTTTATTAATAGAGAGATTGTCATCACAAACTACTGTGAATGTTGATCATCCATTTAGAGAAAGAGATACCTTGACACACAAAAATCCATGGAAATGGAGTTTGAAGACACAAATATCGATTGACGATGATAACAGTCTTTAGTCCCTTGTTTGGAATTTGATTCCTGGAGCACACAAAAATCTTCGTTGATACAAATGGTTGATGAAACACCACTTTCAACCAACTGCCAGATGTACAGATTTTACCAGTAGATGAGAGGGATGGAGAATCGATAGTGTGGCAGCGAAGAAGATGTGGTTGGTAGATGGTTCTTTGTCAATCAAAATGGGAGTGTACCAGAAAAGGTTCATAGTAAAACCCTGGATGACGAAGCTCGGTTGTCACTGCAAGAGCGTCTTGAACCTGTTGAAATTTCCGAGGATAGGCGTCATCGTGAGACAAGTGTCGAATACAACGGGAGTCACTTAGAACCAACTGCTGCCCCGATCGAGGGTGGCAATGGCTCTTATATATCCACTGACCTTTTCTGACCCTTATTCCTGGGCTGAGAACAAAGTTGTTTATTTCTTGAATATTCACTGACAAGGAGACGGTCAGACGTTCCCCTCCCCGATTTGACTGAAATTGCACATACGTATAGTACTTAAAAATAAATGTTTAAATACAGAGTCGTAGCACGCGCTTCTCAAATGGCTTCGAGAAAAAGCGATTTTAATATTTGCGTATATTATTAAAAGCTTGATAGCTACCAAAAAGAATAATGTTGAACATTATTCTTTTTGGTAGCTATCAAGCTTTTAATAATATACGCAAATATTAAAATCGCTTTTTCTCGAAGCCATTTGAGAAGCGCGTGCTACGACTCTGTATTTAAACATTTATTTTTAAGTACTATACGTATGTGCAATTTCAGTCAAATCGGGGAGGGGAACGTCTGACCGTCTCCTTGTGAGATAGGTGTCCAATTCACGACTATCTGGCGGACACCTGAGATAAACATTCTCAGCAATCCATTGTTATTGTGGACGAAGTTTGTGAGCTGATCTAAAAAAAATTACTTTTAATTTATTATTATTATTTTTAAAAAAGAAAAAATTAATAAAAAAAAATTTGGCATAGCCCGACTTGAACTCGCAACGTTAGGCTTGACACGCTGGAGCGCTACCAACTACGCTAGTGCTGCACATGATTCGTTCTGCGCGCTATCAAGCTTTTGATAATATACGCAAATATTAAAATCGCTTTTTCTCGAAGCCATTTGAGAAGCGCGTGCTACGACTCTGTATTTAAACATTTATTTTTAAGTACTATACGTATGTGCAATTTCAGTCAAATCGGGGAGGGGAACGTCTGACCGTCTCCTTGTGAGATAGGTGTCCAATTCACGACTATCTGGCGGACACCTGAGATAAACATTCTCAGCAATCCATTGTTATTGTGGACGAAGTTTGTGAGCTGATCGAAATACCATATATAATGTCGTTGTATTTCTTAAAAAAGGAGTTGTTTGACAGAACTCCTTTTTTTTTTATGTATTTCGTTTCTCCCTGGTTTGATCTAATTGCGACTTAATTACATCCAAATTGCCGATCTCCACACTATCACCAAGTGAAATACACTTCCTCAGAATCAATTGATTTAATGATAGAACTGAAACTTTTTGGGCAAATCTCAAAATGTTTTCCTAAGAAACAACAGATATTACTATGCAATTCTATTCTCTTATATAAGGGCGAGTCAAATGAAAGTGAGCCAATGCGTCATGTGCTGAGAGAATGGTTATTTAGTTCAAAAGTAATCGCCGTTGGCATTGAGGCAGGCATCCCACTGAGTAACTAGTCGGATGATACTGTTGTCGTAAAACACCCGTGGCATACAGGATGTGCTTGGATGACTCATGAGGAGTCTTGTAACCTCCGCTTGAACGGCAGCGTCTGAGACGAAGCAGCAACCTTTCAATTGCTTCTTGAGTGGACCGAAGACATGATAATCGCAAGGGGAGAGATCAGCACTATATGGCGGATGTTCCAGCACCTCCCACTTAAACCGGCACAGCAAGTCTGTGGTCTGACAAGCAACATGGGGTCTGGCATTGTCGTGGAGCAAGATGATGCCCTTTGACAGCAGTCCAGGCAAACGGCCTGGACTGCTTGTTTTTGATGGCTGTGCATAGGCGTTCCAGAGTTAGACAATACCGTTCAGCGTTGATGGTTTCCCCTGGCACTGCATATTCGATCAGTAGTGGCCCTTGGCGATCAAAGAAAAACAAAAGCAACACCTTGCCTGCGGACAAGACAGACCGGGCTTTACAAGGGGGCAGAGATCACAGGTGTTTCCACTGTAGGCTCTGTCGACGGGTCTCTGGTTCATAGTGGTGGCACCATGAGTTCATCTCCCGCAACAACTCTATCCAGAAAGACATTGCCTTCACACTCGTATCGCGTCAAATGCGTCAAGGATGCGCCCATGCACTGAGCTTTGTGGTCCTCTGTGAGTAATCGCGGTATCCACTGTGCACCCAGCAGCCGGTACTTCAAATGCTGATGAATAATGGTATGCATGGATCCATGACTGATGTGCATGTGCTGGGCGATATCATCAATGCTCATACACCAATTTCCTTGAATGAGCTGATTGACGCCGGCAATGCTTTCCTCTGTAATGACACGCCAACTCTGGCCAGGACGGGGCCCATCAGCGCAACTCACAGGGCCCTCGCGGAATCGTTTGACAGTGGCCAGCGAGGAACAATTGGTACCGTACATGGCTACCATTCGTTGATGGATTTGGTGTTGAGGAACACCTTCGGCCGTCAGGAATCTCACAACATCGCGCTGTTCTGCTTTTGGAGCGACAATGACGATAAATGCGACGTGTTACCGCTCTATGTTCTGACTCTCAACTATCAATGTCTGTTCAAATGAAGTGCAGACGTTATTATGACATGCATGTGCATCACCGGCACGCATATTACACTGCCCGGGTCGAACCATCTTCATATGGGGGCAATTGGGCTCACTTTCATTTGACTCGCCCTTATAATATAAAGATTGCTCTATATAGTTTTAATTGTAAATAACAATCTTTTAAATATGCCAAATCAAAAATAATGAATAATAAATACAAAAGCAAGCAGCAATGTATAGAAGATATATACTTACTTTAGTTTGTGTAGTCATATATTTTATTGCTTCTTCTTGTAGTTTAAAAATTTTCCATGTTGAACTTGGTCCGTCAATTCTAAATAAAAAACAAATAATTCAGTTATTTGACCAAAGTTATGCTTGAAAAAAGCTTATATTAAAAATACAAATTCTTATTCTTCAAATTCTCCAATACAAATACTAGATACATAATCAGAAACACAATGGCAGTCTTGACATTTTCTTAATTCTACTAATTAATGTTTCTTTATATAAAATCAATTTATTAATCTTTTATGTATACGCTCAATAATGTGAGGAAGAAAAAAATTCTCAGCCCTAATCACTGAATTTATGAACTCTAAATTTGGTATATAGGTAGTTTTTAGGTCACATATAAAAGAAAATATTCAAAATTTTTAATTTTAAGTCCTCAAAAAATTGAAAAATTTTAGAAAACATTTTTTTGTTGATAAATACTATGATATCTTTAATATAGTTATAATCTTTTAAAATTACATTTTTCTTATTAGATTTATTTGAATTATCTTTAAATATTTAATTTCTATAATTAATAAAAAAAGAATAAACCACTATTAAATTAAAACTTAATGCCTTGATTAATTAATCACCTTTATGATTTGAGCTACATTAGTCAATCAATCTAATGTATGGTGCTTGGTGGTTTCTATTTAAATAGCTTTTTTTAAGATTAATCCTTAATTTTAGACAGCTATTTTCACCACTTATGAGCAGGCAAGGATAAAAACTTTATTTCCAATATGTTAGTCAGATCATTTTGAAACATTTCCCATATGGATAGATGACTCTGAATCCCAGCTTGCTGGCATCTGAATTATGCCCATCCACAATCTGGGATCTAATGATATATGCAGCAAGGTTGGCAACCAAAGCATAGTAATTTATAGTAAAACACTTCATATGCATTATGGATATTATAATACACCTAGCTCTCGATTTGCACGGCACTCAGTTTACACGGTTTCGCTTTTACACAGTTTTTAAATGAAAACAAAAAAATGGGTTTTATTTTGATTGTTTTGCATTATAAATTAAAAGAGTAACATATTGTCACATTTTGTGGGTTTACGAGTTCGTAGAGATTGTTTTTATTTTGATTGTTTGCATAAATAAATTTAAGCCATTTATAATTAAAAGAGTATCATATTGTTATGTTTTGTGGATTTACGAGTTCGTAGAGATTAATAAAGAGTGAATACTGCTATATTTCTTATAGTTCAATGACTATTTTGCATAAATAAATTTATAAATTAAGCCATTTATAATTAAAAGAGTATCATATTGTTATGTTTTGTGGATTTACGAGTTCGTAGAGATTAATAAAGAGTGAATACTGCTATATTTCTTATAGTTCAATTTATTTACACACAAAACAAAATAACGATCTTTTTACTGTCCAAGTCTTGCAGTTCAACTAAACTAAACTCAACTCATGCTTGTAGCTCACCTATTTATGTTTGAATCATTTTATTGTTTTTATTTGTACGGAATATTGTTGGTAGTTGAGTTTAGTTTAGTTGAACTGCAGCTCACCTATTTATGTTTGCAGCTTGCAGCTCACCTATTTATGTTTGAATCATTTTATTGCTAAAATAAAATGACAACAACATAAATAGTTAAAAGTTAGTTAGTTTAGTTTTATAAACAAATAAAACATAAATAGGTGAGCTACGCTTGCAGCTCACCTATTTATGTTTGAATCATTTTATTGTTTTTATTTGTACGGAATATTGTTGGAAGTATTTATACGGAATTTTTTGTGCCGTATTTGGTAATAATTAATGTTTATGTTTTCATTTTCAAAAATAAATTGAAAAAGTATAAGCACTAAATTGTCTCTAAAAATTAATGAACCAATCCCCTTTTTTTCCTTTAATCCTTATCTCATTTTACACAGTTATAAAGAACATATCCTTGACTTTTCATTATCTTTTTTAGATTGATTTACACGGTTTACAGTTTAATTAAACATATCCTTCTATTTTGTATGAATTCTGTGTCTCGTTTTGCATGGTTTTGGTTTCCATGATTTTTCCAGGAACGTATCTACCATGTAAATCGAGGGCTGAGTGTATATCCTAAAATAGGAATGTCCAAGAAAAAATTTTATATGCTGTATATATAAGACAAGTTGTAGTGGTTGCACTGATTTTTCCTTCAGTGTAATAAGTCATCAGAGATTGTGTAAGGCATTTGCATGTTAAATGAAGAAATAATCCATTTCTGAGTCCCATACCTCCAGAATTTTCCAGAAGTCCACACTGGCATATTGAAAGCAATTCTTCAACCTTATGGATAGATAATCAATCACAAATGTTGAGCATTCTGTAGCAAATTATAGAATGCTGTTGCATTTGTGAGATCCAATAACATGATTAAATTAATTTAAACATGTCATTTATTTGCCAATATTTATTTGATTATAATACATGGAAATAAATTTTTGATTCAATCATTCAACTTTTATTGAAAAAATTCTTTTTAATTAACTAAATAACATTTACTGATTTGGATTAGTAAAAGTACGAATTTTGGATATGTACAATAGATTGTTTATGATCATTTTTTACCTAAAAATACAATCTTACCATCACTTTTTAACATGCTAAAATTGAATAAAAAAGTGAGCATTAAATTCAGATTGTTTATGATCATTTTTTACCTAAATATACAATCTTACCATCACTTTTTAACATGCTAAAATTGAATAAAAAAGTGAGCATTAAATTTTGATTTTTACTTAAAAATTCATTAATAGAGACTTAAACCAAATCTATGGAGACAATATTGCAAAAAAAATCAGAGGAGGGAAATTATTTTGATCACTAAGATGCAATTTATTACAGATTTATTCCAAAAGGATAGACAATAAATAAAACTACATACCTAAAGTTTTTTTATCTGCTTTTAGAGATAAAAGAAAAAGAAATTATTTGTTTCAATGAAAACAATGACAATGCATCTGCCCATTGAACCAACATTTTGCAATTGTTTTCCCAATATTCCCTGCTTGCAATTTTTATTTTTTTCCAAACTTAAAAGCTTGTTGAAAGGAAAACCATTTTCAGCAATTGAAGACATCAGGAACTTTAAGAAGAATGTGAGAAACTCTTTTCTTAAAAGTGACTTTAGCAACTATTAAGCTGCTGGAAAAATGTGTGAAAACAAATGAAAGTATTTTCAAAAAGATAATCTTTAATATTTTTTATATATAATTAATTTTTTAAAATAAAGTTTGGTTTCATTTTGATCTTACATTGAATAGAAAACAATACTATATTTTAAGGACTATTTAGTACTAAATTTTTGTTTAATCTTTTTTTTAAGAAAGAAATCAGGTTAAATATACAGATGGACAATTGAGAAAAATTAAACACAATTAAATATTCTATTTCCTAAGCAGCAAACATGTAGCTTACCTGTGAGAGACTATGAGAAGCGCAGTGCACACCTTAGAGACTGAAAAGTTTATCTTGAAAGCCGAGATAATTTTGAAATGAATCTTTAATATACATACGAGGGTGTGACAATTAAATAACCGGACTAGTCTTAAAAATTAGCTTTATTGAAAACATTATACAAATACCTTTTAGTCCCCTTCAACATACTCCCCTTCCCTATCAATACATCGCTGCATACGAGTTTTCCACTGTTCAAAGCAGTGCTGCAGGTCATTAGGTGTCACCTTCTTCAGTAAGTCTGCCAGTTTTCCACTGTTCAAAGCAGTGCTGCAGGTCATTAGGTGTCACTTTCTTCAGTAAGTCTGCCGTTTTTGCCTTCACTTCTGACATCATGGAACGCTTCACAGAAAATCCTGAACTGATTGAAAAAGTCATCACATGTGACGAAACGTGTATTTTTCAGTATGACCCTGAAACTAAACGACAATCCATGCACTGAAAGACCCCCACATCACCAAGGGCCAAAAAAGCTCGAATGAGCAAGTCCAAACTGAAAAACCGTTTAATCAAAAACGTTTTCGGCTATCCACGTAGCCTGCCTCAGTTATAATACACAGATCAGAGAAGTTTCTCTCCCTCATCATACCAAGTCAGGAACCAATCAGTGACCGGTTCCTAACATCAACAAACTCCAGTTGGACAGTCACCAATCAAATACATTAATACGAAAACCCGACAAAACGTTTACAACTAACATTACGATAAAACATCTTTACAACATATAAAACATTTTACATATAAACCATATATAGTACATATAAAACATTTTAAAATAACGTTATACCAATTACAATAATCTTTAAACTTCAATATATAGGTATATAACGAACATGAAAATAAACTAAAAATAAAAAATAAAAATAAAATAGTAACTGTAATATCCGCCATAGGAAACCTAGAACATCAGAAAGGGGTACCCAAAACAAATCCGCAGTAAAACGACATATGGTCCGCCCCCAAACCGCTGGTAAGACCTTTAACTAAAACAAACCTCAAAGGTCACCGTCGCTACAAATCTATCCTACAGAATCATATTCCAAGTTGGGTACAACAATCAACATCCTCTCCTTCTACGTTGAACAGATGGTTGAATTCTACCCCTTACCCACACATACAGCCTTTAACTAAAACAAACACCATAGGTCACTGTCGCTATAAAACTGTCCTTACTGAACCATATTCTAAGCCAGGTATAGCAATCAACATTCTTTCCATCTATACCGCACCGCCTCTCGAAGTAATAAAATCACAATAATTATACAACAAACATATATCATCAAGCTTCAAAACAAAACAAATTAATATTAATGCTTTAAAGTCAAAAATAATAACATCATGAAAATCTACAAAATTCTATAAACTAGGTAAACCTTAAAATATTTGGCTTTTGAGTTGTGTTTTTATTAACTAAAATAAGAAGTTTACATTAGTCCAAACTGAAGTTCATGCTCATCATTTTTTTCGATATCAATGGTATCATCATGATTGAATGGGTACCTCAAGGCCTAACGGTAAACCAGCAGTAATACATTGAGGTCCTGAGAAAGCTTAGAGAAAGAGTGAGGAAGAAAAGGCCAGATCTGTGGAGCAACAACATATGGATTTTGCACCAAGACAATGCCCCGGCGCACAATGTGCTCTCTGTGAAACAGTTCTTGGTGGACAAATACATTACTGTTCTCGAGCATCCACCATACTCACCAGATCTTGCACCATGTGACTTCTACCTGTTTCCAAAAGTGAAAAGTGCATTGAAGGGAACACATATTCAATCTGTAGAAGAGGTGAAGGCAAAAACGGCAGACTTACGGCACCTGAAGAAGGTGATACTTAATGACCTGCAGCACTGCTTTGAACAGTGGAAAACTCGTATGCAGCGATGTATTGATAGGGAAGGGGAGTATGTTGAAGGGGAATAAAAGGTATTTATATAATGTTTTCAATAAAGCTAATTTTTAAGACTAGTCTGGTTATTTAATTGTCACACCTCGTATATATTGCATAAAATTAAACACAACAGAAATGTCGATTCATATTTTAATCATAAGTCACTGGGAGACAAAATTTTAATTCACTAATGCAGTGCTTCTCAAAGTGTGGGTCGCGACCCCATATGGGGTCGTGTGCCTAAATTTTGGGGTCGCAGAAATTTTAGCAAATGTTTTAATTCATATTCCTAGTTTATATACCTCTACACCCAGGGTTACGAAAATATTTGATCGGGTAAAAGGGGTCGCCAAATGGAAAAGTTTGAGAAGCGCTGCACTAATGTATAGTCAGGGCTGGGGAGGTGGAGCTGGAGTCGGAGCCATGGAGCCAGGAAGTTTTGGAGGAGCTGGAGTTGGAGCCAGAAGGGTCGCCAAATGGAAAAGTTTGAGAAGCACTGCACTAATGTATCGTCAGGGCTGGGGAGCTGGAGCTGGAGTCGGAGCCATGGAGCCAGGAAGTTTGGAGGAGCTGGAGTTGGAGCCAGAGCTAAACTGATCACATTCAGTGGAGGCAGAGCCGGAGCCATTAAAATTTCTGCTGACTCCAGCTCCTAACCATCTACTATATATACTCGAATATAAGCCAATTCCCAACTACAGAGTTTGAAAATCAGTAAAAATGTGTAACCCTTGTATAAGCCTACCCCAACTTTAGCACTTAAAATTCGATAAAAATTTGAAATCTATAAATTACTTGATCTTTGATTTTTAGTTACCAATATATTAATGCCATTTGCCAAAATAAATATTTTATTGAAACTTTAAATATATACATATAAAATAAATTATTATAATACAAACATCAATATATCAATTTAAAAGGTAAATGATGATGTGATAGTAAGGTAAGTGATGTTTCATGGTAGCGGTCATACCAAAAAACTTTTATAGTGATGCAGCCAGAGCTAAAGCCTCAGTTTTAAAACAATGACTCTGGAGCCGGAGCCACAGCTTGAATATACTATGGCTCTAGAGCCGGTGCCAGAACCTAACCTATTTCAAGCCAGCTCTCCAGCCCTGTGTATAGTAAAATTAAAGTGTTGAAATTGAAGATTAGCCCTCCCACCAACTGATGATTAAAATATGAATTGAAAATTCCATTATGCTAAAGATTCATTCCAAAAATTATCTCAAGACAAACTTTTCAAAGTCACCACGGTATGTGTCATATTTCGCACTCTCTCTCACAGGTAAGCTACAAATTATAAAACTTTCTTGTTAAATCAACTTCAAAATGTTTTAGCTATATTTATAGTTTATTCAATTGTTCAAATTTGTTAGAAAAATATGCTGTTACATAGAGAAAAGACTTCTGTGATATATGAAAAGTAAAAATAATCTTCTAATTAGGGACGTGCTAGAAATAATGCAAGGAGCAAGCAGAAAAATGATTGAATCTAAGAATGTAAAGACTTAATTCCCTTTTAAAATGATAGGCTGAGAAAGTAATACAGTGGTGCCTCGCAATTCGACATTTGAGTTTCGTGGGTTGGCGCATGTGCATGCATGGAATGACGTGATGTCATTTGCTATTTGTCAGTTTTTTTTGGGGCTACTTTGGTGTTTGCCCATGTTGTTTGTGTTAATTTTCAATTCTACATTTTTCAGAAAGTAAAAAATTTGTAATTATTATTATTTTTTTGAGTGAAATGTAAGGATGGGTACAAAGAGAATTAGTGATCAGAGGAATAAATCTGAAAAGAAGAAAACTCGATTGAGTAAAGAGAAAAAGAAAAAAAATGTACGTAAAAAGTGCAGAAAAGTAGAACAATTAAAATGTAACTTGAGTATAAGTTCCTAAGATAACTGTGGCAATGTTTTGCAACAGAGAGAGAAGATTATAGGTGCTAGGCTGTCTGCTGGAAGACTTCATTCCAACATCCAAGGGCTAGTTCTAGGGTGTCTGCTGGAAGACTTCATTCCAACATCCAAGGGCTAATAAAGTGTGTTGTGTATAAAATAGTTTATTTTGTAATTTAGTGTGTTATACAATGGTGTCTGCTGGAAGACTTCATTCCAACATTCAAGGGCTAATAAATTGTGTTGTGTATAAAATAGTGTTTTTTGTAATTTAGTGTGTTATACAATAATAAAACACATGTAATATTCTATATAAAATAGTGTATTTTGTAATTTAGTGTGTTATATAATAATAAAACACACATAATAATGTATTTTGCAGAAGATTATGGGTGCTAGCGTGTCTGCTGGAGTAACGTTTTGCAACACGGAAGATTATGGGTGCAAGCGTGTCTGCTGGAAGACTTCATTCCAACATTGGGCTAATAAATTGTGTGTTGTGTATAAAATAGTGTATTTTGTAATTTGGATTATGGGTGCTAGCATGTCTGCTGGAAGACTTCATTCCAACATCCAAGGGTTCTAGGGTGTCTGCTGGAAGACTTCATTCCAACATCCAAGGGCTAATAAAGTGTGTTGTGTATAAAATAGTTTATTTTGTAATTTAGTGTGTTATACAATGGTGTCTGCTGGAAGACTTCATTCCAACATTCAAGGGCTAATAAATTGTGTTCTATATAAAATAGTGTATTTTGTAATTTAGTGTGTTATATAATAATAAAACACACATAATACATAAAATAGTGTATTTTGTAATTTAGTGTGTTATACAATAATAAACAAATATAATAAAGTAAATAATATAGTGTATCTTTCTCACCTCACCCGTTAGGGGAGTGGAATGGAGACCAATAATGATTTAATCTATTTTATATAGTCTTATGTGGGAAATATTGTCCCGCAATTCGAGTTTCTCAATTCGACATTACTTCCGCGACGAATTAGTGTCGAATTGCGAGACACCGCTGTATTTCAAAAAGAACAGATTTTCATAAAAAAGGAGAAATATATCTATTTTGTCATTGCATGTAACAAATGATCGGTATACCAAATAATCTAACTCCTTATTTTAATGAATAAATAAATGTTAAAATTACTAAAAGCAAATATTTACTTACATATACCAATTAAATTATATTTTCTTAAGCTTACTTTGATTTAAATTCTGCTGGCAAAGGGGTTGCTTCCATAAATCTACATTTTTCTAATCTTTATAGGAAAAAAAATATTATACTGTATTAATTTTACTAAAAAATGCGATAGTTACGTACAAAAATATATCCGGATAACTTCGATTGATTATAAACTTACAATTGTCTAGTTTTCGAATTGCGTCGTCCATAAAAATTTGATGTTTTTAACCCTTGAAATTCATTTTCTTTGTCCATTTTTCATGCTAAATGTTATTTATAGCATTAATTAAGTTCTAACTACACGACGCTTCTTCTTCTTCTTCTTCTAACATGATTTTCGAATTTGGCTCGTTAAAATCACGCCCTCTATCGTACGGAAGCAGCGAGTTTCTGTGTATAATAATCATCCTTGTTCTTTGATAACATTGTATTTCAAATAAGATTTATACATGAATTTGAAATATACCTTTGTTTTACATTTCATTTTTAACTTCAAGCATCTTATTTTTCTTTATAAAACGGAAATCCTCGAAACCATTCTGCAATGAACAAAATCAAAGAAATCGTCGCAGTAATATTAAAAAAATAAATCCAAATAAAATTCATATTCTATATCCAGGGCCGGATTTACCAATAGGCCGACTAGGCCGCGTCCTAGGGCCCCGCGATTCTAAGGGCCTTAAACAGCGGCGGCTCGTGGATGATTTTTGTGGGAGGGCTGGAAAAAAAGTGGAAAGAGATAAGACCAGGGACGTAACCAGCTTTTTTTTTGGGTGGGCCAAGGGTGGGCCACACCGATGTGAAAGAACATTCTCCCGTATGCGCTTTATCATCGTATTTACGTAACAGAATGCTTGATGATCGGTTAATTTAGCAATCATATTCATCGATAGAAAAATCGCAAAAGCTCTCGATTTGGACAAAGTAATCGATCGTTTGTTTCGTCCTGTCACTTCTAACATGATTTTCGAATTTGGCTCGTTAAAATCACGCCCTCTATCGTACGGAAGCAGCGAGTTTCTGTGTATAATAATCATCCTTGTTCTTTGATAACATTGTATTTCAAATAAGATTTATACATGAATTTGAAATATACCTTTGTTTTACATTTCATTTTTAACTTCAAGCATCTTATTTTTCTTTATAAAACGGAAATCCTCGAAACCATTCTGCAATGAACAAAATCAAAGAAATCGTCGCAGTAATATTAAAAAAATAAATCCAAATAAAATTCATATTCTATATCCAGGGCCGGATTTACCAATAGGCCGACTAGGCCGCGTCCTAGGGCCCCGCAATTCTATGGGCCTTAAACAGCGGCGGCTCGTGGATGATTTTTGTGGGAGGGCTGGAAAAAAAGTGGAAAGAGATAAGACCAGGGACGTAACCAGCTTTTTTTTTGGGTGGGCCAAGGGTGGGCCACACCGATGTGAAAGAACATTCTCCTGTATGCGCTTTATTAAATCGTATTCATCGTATTTACGTAACAGAATGCTTGATGATCGGTTAATTTAGCAATCATATTCATCGATAGAAAAATCGCAAAAGCTCTCGATTTGGACAAAGTAATCGATCGTTTTGCATCATTAAGTAAAAATCACCTCATAATTTTGTATTGAGCTGATATCAAATAAATACTTATGCTTCTGGTCCTGTAATGTGGTTCGATATCGAAATCACTGCTCTACAGAGTCACAACGGTCTTCAAATATATAAGTTTATTTACAACACAAAAATAATATTTACAGTTATATATATAAAGCAAAATACACTAACAAAAAAATGCACTTTAGAGAGACTGGGCGACTCCACTCATTGATAAAAAGTAGACAAAACAGTTAGTACGACAGGAGAAAAATATCCCAGCGGAATTTACTGGAACTTCGACCCC
>AYEL01076791.1:0-78501 GCA_000484575.1 Olivierus martensii
ATCGTTATTTCCTCAATAGGAGTAATTTCTCACACACTACACAAAAGCCTCAAAACACTAGATCTACATCTTAAGACATATATAAACCTACAAAATGTATCACTACTCAATACATGCAACATAATAAGAAAGTTTCTCAACACTGACACAGACAGTTAGTTAATACACAACTAAAACATCTCAAGTAGCTATGTTTTGACTCTTGTCCGACATTGCACTTTTGCCGGAGTTATTTCGTTCACATTGACATACCCCAATATAATAATAATTTGATATGATTTGGTTAAAAGATAAAATGATTATTTAATGTAATTTTTGAATTTAACATTATGTTCATTTTGTAAAATCATTCTTCTGAAACTGTTAACAATATTTTGAACAACTTTTCAAATACTTTTGTTAATGTATAGTGCTGAGGATGGCAATTAGCCAAAAGTACTTTGCAAAATAATATGAAAACATTTATTGAGTTTACTGTTATAAAGTGCTTGTTTTAAAGTTATTATTTAATGAACTTAAGCAGTTTGGGTTTTTTGAGCATTCCAAATACAGACACATTGGATAATTGGTCCCATATTGTAGAAAATAGAATATTTTTTCCCAAAAGTTGTATTCAAGATAAGAGTTGTCCATAATAAATTTCACTGCTACTTTAATAAAATATTTCTAAACATATATTACAGAATATTTGGTTACACAAAGGATGAAGCTGAAGATTTAACATATGTGAATTGGCTTGGACTTATTCATAAAGGTCTTGAAGGCTTGCAGATGTATGAACCTACTTCAAAATCCTGGTTGCAAGTTAGTATTTATCATTGTAATTCTATTATCATCATGATTATCATCTTATATGATAAATATTTATTTAATAGGCTCATTCTCAAGCACGTTATGTGATACTTCAAGTGTTATTAGAAGCTGGAAATGGATTTGTTAATATAGAAAAGTTAGATGGAGCTGATGGTAAACCTGATTTATTGCTGACAATGGATCGAAGCAAAATTCAATCTATAGGAATGCCTGCAATTGAAAGATTTTTAAGAAAATTACAGGTAAAAGATAAGAAGTTTTAATAGAATAATAATATTGCTATCAACAAATGAAATATTATATAATTACAATAGGTTCCCAATTTTATGCATTTTATTCTGCCAAAATTTTATGTAAGTCATAAACTTTGTAAGTCCAATAATGCTTAAATTTGATCTATACAAATGGATGCATTAGGAAACAGAATGATCAAATGAAATGTATGAGCATATTTTAAGCCTAGAAAAGAAAATTTAAGGTTATAAACAATATTTTGCAAAAAAGTAATGTGTTTAAAGAATTTTTTGAGTTTTATGTAAATTTAACAAACAGAGAATTGTGCATTAGCATATCTCTGAAATCATATAAATTGAAACTTCATAAGTTAGGGACCTACTGTATAGCAATTTGTATGTATAAAAAAAATCAATATTGTCACTATAACTGTTTCTTTTCTAACTTGTAAATAATGCCATATTCGCAATCATCACATATTGCAATATTAGTTTGTATGGTTCAATACTGTATTTATAATAATAATTTTATCTTCTTTGCTATTAATAATCTATTAAGAATAGTTAAACTTATAATAATTCAATAGGAAAAATGTGTTTTATCCCTTAGAGCAGGGATGCACAAACTTCTTAAGACCAAGGATTGCATATATTCACTTTTTTAATTTTTTTAGTGGTTATAGGAGGGCCACCAAAAAAAAAATACAAAAGTTATATATCATACTGTGTTTGTTAATTATATATTACAAAGAAACGTAATCAAAAGTAAACAAAGAATTTTTAATAGGATGTATGGCATCGCATTGGTTTTACAATTTTCATTAGCTAAGTTGCAGAGACAAAAATGTCCAGACTTATTGCACTCTAGCCATTTTATCACCATACTGCGCAATTGCTAGCAAAATGGTTTTTATACTATCCTTATAGATTAGTTTGAAGCTTTCTATAGCATTTGCACATTTATTTCAACCTTTTGCAAATTTATTTAACCCAATTGCAAATATATTTAATCCATTTGTATATTTATTTAACCCATTTGCAAATATATTTAAACCTTTTACAAATTTATTTAAACCTTTTATAAATTTATTTAAACTTCTTACAAATTTATTTAAACTGAGCAAAACAGTCGATGGATGGAAAAGGAACGCCTTATACTGCACGAGTCTGTTCGTCTGTTCCCCGACTGCGATTTTGGGTTTAAGATTTAAATTGACTTATATATACAGGAGGCGGCATCAAAATCATGTATAAAATAGAATACGGGGAAAAGCATAATTAAAAAGTGCAGAAGGGATCATTTTGACGTTCTAAACAATGGACCACGAGGAAACAGGCCAAAACTACTTAATCCCCGATGTCCTTTGCCTAATATATAGAAGCAGCAATTGAGAAAGAGCCTAGAATGGACTCTTACGAAAATCAGAGAGAAGCTTCTTGAACATGAAATTAAGTATGTCTTCCATAAGAAATGCATTATATATAGTATTACTTTCCAGGATTGCGTCAATTACATTATGGACATATTTCTCTTGTTATCAGCCACAGCTACTGCCAACCACTCCACTAAATTTAATACAGTATTTATTAATACATGTATACATTTTTCTCATAAAAATTTGCATTAATTTGAAAATATCAATAAATTTATTTTCATATATCAATATTATACTCGTTTATTCACTATCCTTTCTCTACCATTTTGTTAAAGTGTTCGTAGCCGAAAATTTGAATGTACATGCAAAAAGTTTAAATATATTTACAAAAGGATTAAATCAATTTGCAAAAGGTTTAAATAAATTTGCAAAAAGTTTAAACAAATTCACGCCAGTTAAAATATATTTGCAAAAGAATTAAATGTATTTGCAAAAGGATTAAATCAGTTTATAAAAGATTGAAATAAATTTGCAAATGCTATATATAAGTCGGTTTTAATTTTAAACCCAAAATCACAGCCTGGGAATAGACGAACAGACTCGTGCAGTATAAGGTGTTTTTTTTCCATCCATTGACTGTTTTGCTTAGTTTAAATAAATTTGTAAAAAGTTTAAACATATTTGTAAAAGGTTTAAACATATTTGTAAAAGGTTTAAATATATTTGTAAAAGGATTAAATATATTTGCAAATGGGCTAAATAAATATACAAATGGATTAAAGATATTTGCAATTGGGTTAAATAAATTTGCAAAAGGTTGAAATAAATATGCAAATGCTATACAGTGGAACTGGTATGAGTGCTTAGTCCATGGCATACAATGTTAAATTACAATTCAAGAAAACTGTTTTTAGTTCATCATACAATCAGAAAAGGCACTACAATTGCAATTTTTCAATATGTCAAGATTGCAACATGGAAGATTTTAAAAATAATAAACTTGTAAATTTTTGGATTTGGAGAAAGAACAATTTTAAAGAATTTGCAGATAAAGTTATTAAATTTTTAATTTCATTTTGAACCAGCTATTTATATTATCAATAATGTTATATTTAAAAAACAAATATAGAACAAAATTAATACTTGAGTCTAATTTACACTTAAAACTAAGTACAGTGGGTGATCAGTTAATGAACATAATCCATTCCAAGACAATGTTCATTATCTGAATTGTTCGTTAACTGATCATAGATTTACCATAGGTTTTTATGGGAATTTGATTAATTCGTTCCAGAGACCCAAAAATACATAAATAAAAAATTATATAAATTCTTATTACGTTTATTTATATGTAATAACAATAATATATACATACAGTACATAATCTTGCATTTTCACCTATATATTTATTTTCCGATAAAGAATCTGTCCAATATCAATTGCTTTTTTTCCTCTCCAGGATTTTTCGGAAGTGATAAATAGCATAGTCGTGATAGAGATTCCCAAGCCTATTGACCTCAACCTGGTATGGATGCATTCTAAGACCAAAAAATTGTAAAATCTCTCTTACCTTTTAATAAATCTTTGATTTGTTTTACAATGTCTTTGAGTTCATTTTAATCGGGAAAAATTACTGTTCTTCCATCCTTGCCCATAAATCCACAAATGTGCAAGGCCTAAGCCTGTCATATTTCGGTTTAACTAACCTAATTTTTATAATTTTTTTTAATAACCTATTTATAGTGGTGGTATGGGTATAAATTAGCTGCCTTTAGGGCATTATTTACTAGGTTACATACTCATATCACAATGTGGTCTGATAGAATCAGGGAATTAAAATTGATACTTGAACAAGGGAAGAAATACGGGTACAAGTATAAAACGATGCTAGGAGTATGGGATAAAATCTCCAGTTCCTTACTCAATGCCCAATAACCTATTTATAGTGGTATGGGTATAAATTAGCTGCCTTTAGGGCATTATTTACTAGGTTACATACTCATATCATAAATACATATACTTTTTAATAGAAAAATTAAAATTATGTAAGTTTCATATGTTTTTAAATTTTATTTTAAAATAATTTACAAACATATAATATAAATATATATTATAACACTAACTCAATAAATGAACTAATATTCCTGTGCATCATGAATTAATTGAAGCATTTTAATTTTGATATTTGTTTTTTCTCTTGATGGAATTCTTTTAAATTCAGGTAGGAGACTTAGAAAAAGTTCATCTGCATCCCTCTCCTTGTTTGCTGGGATTGCAGGTAGGACAGTTGGTACTTTTAGGGCTTCCAGATACTTTTCCATTGTGTTCTGCTGCACACTTTTCCTTTTCCCTGGAATCACAATGGAATCTAAAAGCACAAAAACTTTCTTACTGCGGATGCAATATTCTGACATTTTGTTTTAAATTAAAAATATGGCAATTAAACCTAAACATGAATTGACCACCAACCTATTGAGATGTCAGAATTAGAATTCTGGGTGTAGTTGCCACAGTTTGACTTTCAGCAGGAAGAATGCATTCAGGAGAATTCTCCACAGGCAGATATTGTGTCATATCTTGCACTGTGCCTGACTGTATATCTATGTCTTCATGCATTGATAGATCTGACTGGGATGCCTGTACATTCTGTACAGTTGAAATAAATTCACTGAAATTTCCTGTAGTCCTAAAATATAGATATTATATATATATAAATAAATTGCAAAGGAATTCTGAAATAGTTAATTCAACTTTATTTATATTAAGCTAAATTAGCTTAATATAATTATTGTTTAGTAAAATAAAATTATTACTTTTATTCAATGATATAGTACCTTTTTGGCTTTAAACAAGGATTCAGAAAATTCAAATAACTGCTCACAATCCATATTGGATCCTCTATTATCCTGATCCACTTTTCTTATATACTCTGAGATACTTGTCTTGTATGGACTTCCATTTTCCAGGACAGACAGTTGCTGGAAAAGCATATTTATTTAACACAATAGTGGTAACATTACTTAACTTTGATATATTTACTAATTAATTTATAATATACAATATCAATAACGATTTTAAGTAAGTTTGAGCTATGTATACACATTGAATGCAAAATTTTTACATTAATTATCATTTAAATCATTAAAAAATGCTTTAAATGAAATGCTAATTAATAGTAACATGCAGGAGACAGTTTAAAAGACATTTATTTCATTATGTTTATTTTGTTAAATATTTTATATTATATTTTTCATTTATATATTTTTGAGTTAACTTGTAATATATTAATCTTCTTATTTTAAAATGAAGTAAACATTATGATTATTAATCTTATGGTAAGTTTTCACTTTAAGTATCATGCACATTTAATCACATGTTGGTGGAGGGTTAATATACTTTTTAATACGAATATTTAACATATCTGATTGAACATTTAATTAATCAATATAAATAGGAAGAAGAAAAAATAGAATTTGATCCCTCAAAAGCATGAGGTACTTGAAGTAAAACCTTACCAAAACAAACATATAAAAGAGGATTATCTTACCTGGGATATTTAAAATTTCACCAATTTCTTTCCATGCCTTTTGCCTAAAGTTTTGATTTCAATATTCTTTTAATCGCATATCATATAGACATGGTCTTTTTTGCACTTCTAACACAAATTCTATATCAGAATCCCAACCACACGGTTGAACTTCTGCCATTTTCCAAGTATATAAAACATTTGTTTCTATTGGTTGATTGCTTGCTTCACATCTTGCCGCACTGTATTGTTTGTGCATGCTGATTGGTCAAGGTTCAATATTTTCATCTCCTTTTGCACGGCAACGCGTGTTAACTCTAGTAGTCGCACGGGAAAAGCTAGTCCAAGACACACTGTCTGCACGTAACCGCACGAAGTTGCTTTCTAATGCTTTGCTTCGCATCGCATTCAGTGTGTCACGGCCTTAACCCTTTTTTCTTATATAAATGTTGTTGGATTGTTAATTAAGTTTACCCTGCAGAAAGTGATGCACATATGTGGACCTTATGTAATCTGATAGTATGGTTTTGTGTTATACAGTATTTGTGTATTCTAAGTAAGAATTAACCTTATGTAGTCTCATGTTATTCTATGTTTATCTTTTTTATTAGATTTTATTTTATTTATTTATTCTAAAGTATAAACTGGTTGCCTAAGATAGCAGTCTCCAAAGTGTGGTACGCGTACCCCAGGAGGTACGCGAGACGATACCTGGGGTACAGTGAAAACATTTTTTATATATTACGATACCTGGGGTACAGTGAAAACATTTTTTATGTATTGTTTGTAAACTTGGGGTACAGTGAAAACATTTTTTATATATTGTTTGTAACTCTAGAAAGCACTAGATCACCGACTTGTATTAAAACTAAATATCGAAATAACGAGTATTAAAACTAAATATCGAAATAAATTAAACTTGGAACCAGACCTTTAAAACTAAATATCGAAATAAATTAAACTTTGAACCAGACCTTCGTATCGCAGTGTCAGATAACGTTAAACCACTTTTCAGAAATTATTAAACAAATGCCAAGCCCATTCTTTCATTAAATTTTAATAAGAAAAATAAATAAGCATCGTTTACAAAAAAACAATGTGGATTATAGCTTTTTTGGATATTACATGAGGCCTTATTTCCTCTTTAAAACCTAATTATAATAGATTATCTGCTCAATCAGTTGGGGTACACCATTTATTTTTTCAGTCTTAGGGGGTACGCAGTCAAAAACGTTTGGAGACCACTAGCCTAAGAGAATGTAACTATAGCAATGTTCTACTGTGATTCTGTACATAGATTGTTTGAAATTCGAAATATGTTCAAATAATTAACCTGAAGATGGTATTGAATACCAAAAACATTAGTTATTAGATATTGAAAAAAAAATTTTTAAGATTATCCTCAACTGCAGTAAATGCTGTTGTTTTAAGTAATAGTATCAACTCAATTCTTAACAACTAAATAATATAATTATGATTTCTAGTAATTTAATACAGTTCTCCAGCTAATAATCTTAGCAACTTCAAATGAATATAAACAAACAACCTGGAGAAATGTTCTGGTTCTCTGTGAAACAGTATCTTGTAATTTTGTTATATAAACTGATGTAAATCAGTTGACAATAATCAAAAATTATTTCTTTATATGTATTAATTAAAAGATTTTTCTGTCTAATGTTGTACTGCTTTCTTCATCAGTTTCCCCTAGATTAAATGTTAAAATCAGAGATGCCATTCTCAGCAATGCAATTTGACCACAATAAAATTAAGTAGAGGTCAACAAAATCAATAGTTTATGATTAAATAATGATTTATTTATCTAAAGAAATTATTTGTCATATAAATGTTAAAGTATTTTTATTTTTCATTATTATTAACAGATATGCAGATGAATTTTTATACAGTTGACTTATTGCCATAGGAATCAGGAATGAAAGTTATTTATATAATATGCCAGTAAACAAGAGGTACTCTATTTTACTTTTTAGCTTCTATTTTGATTTTTCCAGTTTTGTAGCAGACAATGGAGTTTTTACTACAAACCTAATCATACATAATGTTTAGCTACATATGTGATTTGAAATGTCTTTTTATAGGATGTTTAGCATTTATTTATTACAATTAATTTTCATATTTTCAATTTCTTTGAAATTTCATATTTGAAACATTTGCAAACCCAAGAATTCAGTCCCATTAAGCAGAATCTCATTAAACCAAGAACTATTTATATATAGAATTTATCACTATTCAGCAATAAACTCTTCATATCAAAACCTGAAACAAAATTTTTATAAATTTCTTTTGTATTGTTGCTGTAAATTTTATGAATACTGAATCCAATAAAGGAAATTGAATACTGTATGTATTCATGTATAAGTGAACCCCAACTTCAAGTGTCAGAAAACAATGTGATATTCATTGAAATAAATTGATAATATAAAAAAGTAATTTAAAATTTAAAAAATTTTTCAAATCCTGTTCATTATTGGAATAAATAAGGCTACTTAGACAAAATGCTAGACTTATAGTACTGAAATATACCAATGCAATGCAATGCGAAGAAAAAGATGGATGGAGAACAAGACATGATTGTGTCATGTCTAGTCATAGTTCTCTATAATATGATTTTATTGAAATTTTTATTCAGTAGAAGGTATCAAAGTAGTAATAAAATTTTTTATCGTTCCTAAATCTCAATAAAAACATAAAGTTTGTTAAATGTTTTTTTATTGTTTAAAGTTTAAACAATAAAAGAAATCAAAACACACAACAGAAATTTTTCTGCAACTGATATGAGTGGAAATCAGTGCATACACAATCATCAGAAACATAAATCTGATATCTGAAATCAGCTAAAAATAATCATTCTGTATTTTACAAATGATTAGAATTTTCTGAAAATTCACAAATTGTCAATCAGAAACATTGGAGATTGCTGTCTTATCATTTAATATTAACTGATGATATGATAGCAGCAGCCATGCTTAATCATTAAAAAAGATTGATCTACATATTCTCAATCTTATTTATGAAGTTCTTATTGGTAAATTAATATTTTTGAATTTATTTACTGGTAAATATGAACACATATATATTTGCATATTTTTAATAATATAATCAAGAAGAAATAGGCATTTTCAGAAATAAATATGGTGCATCAATCCACTATCACAGAATAGTACTATTAGCACAGAGAGGACACAATGGGGCTGCTTCAAATATTTTCAACTGTATCTGTGCAGTATCCATATGGTGCATCAATCCACTATCACAGAGAGGACACAATGGGGCTGCTTCAAATATTTTCAACTGTATCTGTGCAGTATCCAATACTTAATTATTTACAAAATATTAATTTATGTAGTCATACATATCCACATTTTTTTAACACAGATAAATCAAAAGAATCAGTATGATGACATTTTGTTATAAGTTTAGTGGAGTATGTGGCTGGTGCAATGAAAATGCAGCATGGTTGATCTTGCCAATTCAATCATGCCATGTTCATATCACATAAATCTTACAATCTTGCCTGAAAATTTTTCAAATTTTGATTGACTTGTTTATAAGCCAATCCTTATCTTCAGAAATTTTTTCTAGGAAAAAAGCCTTTGCTTATACATGAATAGAAGAAATGTAATGAATTATATAATTTATTACATTTCTTCTATTTATGAAAATTAAATAATAATACAAAAAATAAAATAATAAATTATAATAATAAAATGTAATATTGTATTATATCATAACTCAATATAACTAGAAAAATATTAATCAAATACAAGAAGCCCTTGATTAGTGGGGTTTGAATAATGTGGTTTTGATTACTATGCAAAAAAAATTTGAGACTATCCATTAATATATATGGTGCCAGATTTGATTAGTGCACTTCAACAAGTATGATTTTTTATTTTGCAAACCCTTTGAAGTGTTGGCAACTGAATCTCCGGATTGTAGTCAACATGATTAGAGCACTGCAATAAATTTATTTATTTATTTTAATGCTGTTAATATTATGGCTTTCATCATCTAATTGTTATATTTTAAATTTGTTTGTAATTTTATTTATTAATAAATTTAGTGTGAATGGTAACTACCTAATAATAACCATTACAATATTATATAGCCAGCCTTGCCTTCAGATCCATTCCAATACTCGATATCTACAGATCTGCAATTATTTTTTTATAAAATTTATACAATTTTGTAAAAAATAATTTTTTTTATGAAAAATAAATTTTAATTCTTACTATAAATTTTTAAATTCTATACATATTTCTCAATGATTTAAAGTACATGTATATAGATATGTTTTGAGAGAGAAAAAAATACTTGTTTATAATTTTGATATTTTCCAGGATTCATTATAATTAATTCCCATTGGTTTTTTAGTTTGATTAGTGCGGTTTTGATATATGCAAGATCGGAAGAGCAATACATGTTTATAATTTTGATATTTTCCAGGATTCATTAATTTATTCCCATTGGGTGTATTTGGAAGGATTTATTAACAGTACTAATAGTAACTTCCTGTAGTATAAACCAGCAAAATTACTTTTAGTATACTATTTTGGAATTAAATTGCAATTTAATAATTATTTTATTAATTTTTGTTACAGTACCACCATCTATTATTTAATAATCGAAGTTTAATTTTTGACTAAATTTCCAAAATAAATTTGGCTTAAATTATTTGATTAATTTCCCTAATTACTGGTAATTAGGGAATATTATCCAACTTAAGTCAAGTCTATGTCTGTGCAAATTTACCATGGGGGCCTGTGCTGCATAATCAGCCTTTTATTTTTTATATATAGTTATACTTCCATAATATACATTTTTATGTTGATTTATTTTTCTGTAATATGAGTAATATTGTTTATTTCTTGTCTAATAAATATTTCTTATAATTTAATTCAGTCTTATGTTCTATCCATAGTGCATGACTGTTTTAAATTTTTAAAATTTAGAATGAATATTTTTTTTTTTTTTTATTCTTTTGTGAGCTGATGGTGGTTGTAACTACAAAGCAATTTTTTTTTTTTTTTTGTATTCTCTTGTGAGCTGATGGTGGTTGTAACTACAAAGCAAAAACGTTTCTTGGATTAAAAATTTTTATACTGTACTGCTGTATAATGCTTGTTTATTTCTTTATATTGTATGGAATCTATTAGAAAACTATAAATAGTATACATTCTATAGATAAATTTTGAGGAAGACTTTAGTATACTACATTTAATAGAATAAAATTTAAAAAAATTCAAAATCTATAGAAACTGTTAAGAAATGAATCTTTCAGCAATAATTAATTCATTTGTCTTCTATAATTTTTGTGTTTATAATCAATTTATACATAATAAATTAATTGTTTATAAATTTCCTCAAAAGTGTATCTCAAGTAATTTATTATGAAATTTAAATATTTTTTTAACTTAATTTCCCAATAGTTCATGCATTTAAAATATAAATTAAATGCAATAATCAAATCAAATTTCATTTTATCTAAAAGACTTAATCTGCTTTGCAGGAAATTAATCCTATAGAGTTAGGATTTGAGAATGTTACTTAAGTTTGAATGATAATTTTTTATATTTTTATATTTTATTTATTTTGTTAATATCATAAGACATATATTTGTTAGTTCCAATGCTAAATATTGATTCTGACTGAAGTTTGACAATATGTATTTTGGTAAGTGCTTCTGTTAAAATACAATAAAGAACCCAAGAATTAGGAATATTTAGGATTTTTTAGAAAATTCAGAAATTCTTCACAAATTTTTGAATTTTCCAAATTTATTGTTTATTGAATATTGATATCATATTTAAATAGAAAAAAGTCAATATTTTATTTTGAAAATTATTAATACAAATAATTTTATAAATACTGCTTTGTATTTAATACTTTGGTAATTTTATAAATTTTAAATATTCCCTAATTTACTGTAGCAGTTTATCTAATTTAACAAGCTGGCATTATTTTGTTTACATAATGATTTTTCAATGCATTCATAGCTTTCAGATATACTTAATGACTAATTATTAATTCTAAATTGACTATGATGAAGATAATTAAGTATTAATATGCTTAAATATTAATATAGAACAAAATCAGACAAGCCTTAAAGCAGGAAATATTAAACTTTACAAAAAGAAAAAAATTTTTGTTCAAAAGCAGTTTCAATCTTGCAGCCAACTTCAATTGAACATGGAACACACACAAGTTTTTAGATATAAAAATATATTAAACATTCAGATGATAAGTAATATCAAATACAGCACATGTCATTAGGTTACTGCAGGTTATATAAAATGTTATAAGAAATACAAGAAAAAACTTATATTTGTGCACAAAAATAGCATACAAGTTTTTCAAAGTTAATTATTTACAAATTATTAGATATTAAAAATATTTATGTTGGTCATGCTTCAAAGATGATTAAAATTTATAAATAAAAGATCAGTTTGTAACATTGTATGTAACCTGCGGTAAACCATTACCATGCAAAGTATTTGATCTTACTTAGCAACTAAATGTTTAATTTATTTTTGTATTTAAAAAGTTGTGATTGTTCCATGTTAGTTTAAAATTGACTGCAAAGTTGAAAATATTTTTGAACAGTTTTTTATAAAGTTTAATATTTCCTGCTTTAAGACTTGTCTGATTTTGTTTTTTATTTCACAATAAAGCAGAGAATAGACTGATGTTCATAAATATTAATACTCAGTTATCATATATTTAAGTTGCTACTATTTTTTTGGAGGAAATTTATTATCAAATCTACTAGCATTTACATTGCTATTGCATCTACTAGCTATTATCAAATCTACTAGGATTTACATTGAAATATAATAGTAATGTGCACTGAAATAGAAACAATTAAAAACATGCACAATAACTGTTATATTTAATTTACTAACAAAACAATTTCATTGAAGAAGTTGGAAGGAAATTTATTATCAAATCTACTAGCATTTACATTGAAATATAATAGTAATGTGCACTGAAATAGAAACAACTAAAAACATGCACAATAACTGTTATATTTAATTTACTAACAAAACAATTTCATTGAAGATTTAAAAATTCAAAGTATCATCTAAAATGTACAAAGTATGTTTCTATTATATAAAGATTCATCTATCTTTTTTTTTTCTAAAACACATTCTGTTTTATATGACTGTTTAAAATAATGAAACCATCGCTTTTTACTTTTTGTTATATTATGTGGAAGAATGAATTTTTATTTCTGTAATAAACTTAACATTATATAAAGATTCATCTATCTTTTTTTTTTTTTCTAAAACACATTCTGTTTTATATGACTGTTTAAAATAAAGAAACCATCACTTTTTACTTTTTGTTATATTATGTGGAAGAATGAATTTTTATTTCTGTAATAAACTTAATTCTTTATCAAATGAAATAATAATAGCTTAAATTTACTACAGTATAATAAATAAGATTTGACAACTAGTTCCCAAATTAAAATAAAAGAAAATCTAAACTAGCTTACAGGACCTTATTTTCAAATATATCATTTGCTAAACAGTAGGATTTTTCTCTATGTAAATAGTGGTAGTTTAAATATTTCAGAATATTATATCAAAATTTAATCATTTTCATCTTAAGTGAAAACAATTAAGAAAAAAACAATTAAAGTTTATATATACAGTAATCCCTCAAAAGTTACATCATAGATCATTCAAGACTGGTGGCTTTATTTGAGACAATATAAATCAAGTCAGAGTTTTCCATAAATGTAATATTAAAATGAAATGATTGATTCCACACAAAAAATTTTGACCAAGAAAATCAGATATGTTTATTTTGTATTTATGAAAGATTTATAAAAACTATGAAATCTAATAAATTAAATGACAATTGACAACTATAGCAGGACAACTGGATTATTGCTAAGGTCCAATAATGAAAATTGTGATGAACAAACTTTGACCATGGCTTAAATAAATCACAAAAACTATGAAATCTAATAAATTAAATGACAATTGAAAAAAGAAATTGCATTCTTTCTTGAACTATAGCAGGACAACTGGATTATTAAAGTAAATTATTAAACTGGAACTATAGCTAAGGTCCAATAATGAAAATTGTGATGAACAAACTTTGACCATGGCTTAAATAAATCAAGCACTGAATTTTTCAAGATAAATTTTCCTAAAACAAAACATTCATCCTCTATTCCTTTGCTTTGTTGCAAAGTCCTTAAGAACTTCAATATAGATTTAATAAGTTCAGTCTCTTCAATTTTGAAGTTGTCTTGATCCGATCTACTGGCTTAGGTTTAAAATTAGATTCTTCAAGCAAACTTTGTTTCCATATTTCAGTAAGACCATAGAGTTTGTATTCCTTATTATGGGAATTTAGCATCTCAGAAACATCTTCAGAAATAACTTCCAATTCAAGCTTGTTGCCATAAAGGGCTTCTGTGTTATCTAGGCAACAGGATCAACTTTTGGACTGATATATGAACCGTGAATAGCCTGTGAAGAAAAGGCCAATTTATTCCAGATGTAATAAATAATTGATTTGTTTTATTGTTTTGTCAGCAATATCTGCCCATAAGTCTCCTACAATCTTTGCTGCATCTAGGATATTCAAGATCTTCCAAAAATCCTTCAATATCTTTTTCTTATTAAATTTTATGCTATGCTGCTTTCTATCCTACTGGATACTAAAGAGCAAGTCATTTCAATGGCCATTATAGGCTGCCTATACCTATAATGAGATATTCCTTTCTTGTTTTATATTATTTTTCTGCTGGAGATAATTTAATAGTGAAGTTATTCCAACATTTACCACAAACTACTTATACCATAATGGAACAGGCAGCCCATGACTATGAAGTGAATAATGAGTTTAACAACATCCAGATTATATAAATAAACTTCCACTTTTAACATAAAATTATAAATCTAATTCAGCACAAATTCACAGTGGAAAACATTTGTAAAAGAGAAGCGCTTTCATCTTTATTAAGCCATCTTCAGCTCAATAAGTCGTCATCGTTAGTGCACATAGAACCAGCATGCTTATGTTTGTATCGTTTCCTGTTAGAACATACTGAAAATTTAAATGTCTCACCTGCCATTTTAAGAGATATTTCACATCTCATTTTATATAATTCTTTCTTTAAGTATGGTGATCACTTCTACAGGCAAAATAAGGGTGTCCCAATTGGCGGCCCCATGGTGGGTGTAGTTGCCGGGTTAGTAGTATGGAAATGTGAACAACAGGTATCTTCTACCCTACATAATAACACTAAATTTTTTAGGAGGTATGTTGATGACCTGTACATCATATGTGATAGATCTATGGAAATAAACTCTATAATGTCTTTTCAAGGATGATTCCCTTGGCCTTAACATAAATTTAGAGCAGCACTCCACCACCAATATGCATTTTCTGGATGTTAACATTACTGTCAATAATAAGTGCTTCCATAACTCCGTCTACAGGAAATCCACGTGTACACCCGTGTTTATCCCGCAATGGTCTAATGATTCTTTTAAATACAAAGTGGCTGCCATCCAATCTATGTTGCAGAGGATAAACACGCATTGTTCAGACAATTTAATTAAATTGGAGGAGTACAACATGATAGTCAAGCATGCCAATCTACATGGGTATGATAGTGTTTGTCCATAATATCAATAAGTCTTTAGTAAATAATATATGGAGTAGTAATGCTTCTTTACACACTCCACAATGAAAGGATACTTCTTATCTACATCCAGTACCGTACATCTACAGAAAACCCACATATACACTCGTGTTTATCCCGCGATGGTCTAATGATCCTTTTAAATACAAAGTGGCTGCCATCCGATCTATGTTGCAGAGGATAAACACGCATTGTTCGGACAATTTAAGTAAATTGGAGGAGTACAACATGATAGTCAAGAATGCCAATCTACACGGGTATGATAAAGTATTTGTCCATAATATAAATAAGTCTTTAGTAAGTAATATACGGAGTAATAATGCTTCTTTACACACTCCACAACGAAATAAAATTAACACAATCTCACAACATCGATCACACAATCACTGAAATGGTGTGTGTTAGAAACCAAAAAATAGGTAAAATACATTCACAATTCCAAACTTTAAACTGAAGTAGCTAAAACTAAAATTGACGTGATTGAGTCTTATAAAAATGTGATGTCATTGATAGCTTTGATAGCTTGTTGATCCTTAAATAATTACTAATAATTAAGAAAAAATTAATTAATTGAGTTAATATAAACAGTGGGTGATCGGTTAACGAACATAATCCGTTCCAAGACAAAATTCGTTATCCGAATTGTTCGTTAACCGATCATCGATAGGATTTTATGGGAATTTGATTAATTCATTCCGGAGAACCAAAAAAGACATAAACAAAAAATTATATAATTTATTATATTATTCTTATTACATATAAATAAACATTTATATGTAATAATAATAATATATACATACATAATCTTGCATTTTCATCTATTATGTTTATTTGATAAAGAATCTGACCAATATTGATTGCTTTTCTCTCTCCTTCAGGATAATAAAAAATCTGTCCAATGTCGATTGCTTTTCTCTCTTCTTCAGGATTTATACATAGTCTTGCATTTTCATCTATTATGTTTATTTTCCGTTAAAGATTATGTAATTTCTTACTACGTTTATTTATATGTAATAACAATAATATATACATACATAGTCTTGCATTTTCATCTATTATGTTTATTTTCCATTAAAGAATCTTAGTCTTGCATTTCAATCTATTATGTTTATTTTCCGTTAAAGAATCTGTCCCGATTGCTTTTCTCTCTTCTTCAGGATTATAAAGACATACATATTCTTGCATTTTCATCTATATGTTTATTTTCCGATAAAGAATTGTGTCTCCTCGATTGCTTTTCCTCTCCTTCAGAATTTTTCGGAAGTGACGAATTAATAGCATTGTCGTGGTAGAGATCCCCAAGCCTATTGACCTCACCCTGGTATGGGTGCCATTCTAAAATCAAAAAATTGCAAAATCTCTCTCTTATCTTCTTTAATAAATCTTTGATTTGTTTTACGTTGTCTCAAGTTCATTACTTTCTTTAATAAATCTTTGATTTGTTTTAAGTTGTCTCCGAGTTCATTTCTAACCTTTAATAAATCTTTGATTTGTTTTACGTTGTCTCCGAGTTCATTTTATGGGAAAAATTACTGTTCTCCCATCCTTACCCATAAGTCCACCGACGTTTGACTTACTCATAGGTCCACCAACATACAAGGCCTAAGCATATCATTCCTTACTGTTCTTCCATTCTTACTTATAAGTCCACGAACGTGCAAGGCCTAAGCCTGTCATTCCATTAGTCTAATTAAGCCGAAATATCCTCATGGAATTTTTTATCTGGAGGCGGCCACTTATAGAGCCACCATCATCACAGGCTGACCAACACCCATGATGGAGTCAACCAGAAGCATGGGTTTCAACGGGCTGGGCCCAGATCCCTCCTGAAAAATTGGAGGAGTGGGACCCCCAGATCCTCCAGAATGTTAAGCCACAGCTTTACCATGCAGCCTTCAGGCTGGCCTGTCATTCCGTCAGTCCACGGGTCCCACAGTTTGTTCTGTGAAGTGTTCGTTAACCGAACATAAAAATCTTTCAGAATCACCCACTATATATATAATTGTTAATTATAAATTAAAATATATTGCATATATGCATATATTAAAATTATATATATATATATAAAATTGTTAAATTAACAAAACATTTGATTTAAAAATACAATACAATTATGATATGATAGAAGAATATTGAAAGTGCCATTAATACCATGGAAACAAACACCATTCTTTCAAACTATAAATTAATTTATGGCATTCCATTAAGAAATTATGTATTTTGGACAGTAACTGTAAAATAAGCAAGTGAAAAGGGTTGAATAAGCTGAAAACATTTTCATAAATAATCAAAGATAATTAATGAAGGCTGTATTGATGTTAACAACTTGAAGATCTAAAGCAGAGAAGCACAGTCTTAAAAGGAAATATGGATATTACCAATTATATTTTCCTATTCATAAAATGCAGTTATCTAAATCCAATTATATTTTCCTATTCATAAAATGCAGTTATCTTAAATAACTGCATTTGTCAGCATAGGTACATAAATTGCTAACCTATGCTGACCTGCTAATCCTAACCTTCATTGGATAACATTAATATCCTATATAATGAAATGTTGCATATAATACTACTATCATCTATTGTTTTTGGTGGGAATTTCAAATATTCATTGAAAACTAAATAAAAATTTAAACAAAATATTTTGTCCATTAAATCTGAAATCCATTAAACTGAGGTCCTACTGTATGACATCATTTACATTTCACCATATCCACCCATTCTGAAACTAGTATACAGTAAGAGCCCATATGGGGGATATGTTCCAACAAAATCAAGCACTAAATGAAACAGTGTTAAACAGGTCATCTTAACACATAAATAATGGAGATAGATGAAAAAGAATAATGAATTTAAAAAATATATGCATTATTTTTTATTTCATTTTGTAACATTTATTATTATTATTGTATTACATTAATTACAGACATTTTTTATTACTAATATCGATTTGTATTCATAAATCATTCTTGTAAATCAAGAATATTTGAGTAAATAATTTATGTTTGTGATGAGAAAGGTTCATACTCATTTGATACTTTTTGTGTTTTCATTAAGAAATCATCTAATGTCATTTGCCTCTTCCTCTTTCGTTCACCAAGAATTATCGATAGCGAGACATTTCATTGATGATATTTCGTTTTTGAATTCTATCAAAATTTGGATCATTTTGTATAGACTGACCCAAAATTTCCGTAATAATGGCTAAACATGTTTTGAGAAAAATCCATTGATAGTTCCTTTTGCTCTTCATTTTCAAAAATGCAAACTTCCTCATCTTCGTGTGATTTTGAATTTATGTGAGTATAACGGTTTGAAAAACCACACTAAAGTGAATCAAAACAAAAAATATTGAATTAAAAAAAACCATGTTATAGCGAAACAGCATTAAGTGGGGTCTTACTGTATTATCATTTTGTTCAATAAGAATAATTTGAAATTATGTTGACCATAAAATTATAAATCTAATTCAGCACAAATTCACAGTGGAAAAACATTCGTAAATGACAAGCGCTTTCAGCTTTATTAAGCCATCTTCAGCTCAATAAGAATAATATAATGTTTTAGAACAAAAGAACTATATACAATAATTTGAATGTCTAGTAAAGAATACATACATATTACGTTAAAATTCAGCATTATGCATATACAAAATAAAATTAAACTAAAATGATACATATAAATATAATATAAATGTTTTACATATAATGAAAATAATTATAATTAAAGGAAATCGCAGTTAAACATGGCCTATTATATTTCACAAAAACCATTGTGCCGGTACATTTATTGGTTGATTATCGTTTATTACATATGTTCTCTTCTTAAACGCTGCAATTACTAAAGCTTCAGCAGTTTTTTTCTTGAAAATAGAAAGAATGAAGTTATGGCTTAAAGACAACTTGTTAATTTGCACAAGAGAAGACAAGACTAAAAAGATTGTCATCATGGATGCTAATGATTATCATCATATGTTATCAGATTATTTGATGTCAACTGAACCGCATCTCTTACATGAGGACCCCACACATAAATTACAAAAACGACTTGAGGTGTTACTACGTAAACAAGGCTTTCCTTCTTATTGGAAGTGTAAACCTATAACAAACCCCACTTGTCCACCTCTCTATGCTTATGTTAAGACCCATAAGCATCCAGTATCCATCCGACCTATGGTTGATAAATTCTTCTCACTCCTAACTCCATTCGAAAAGAAATTAGCTGCATGGTGCAATGGTTTTTTAAAATCATATTCTTATATAGTAACTTCATCTGTCTCCTTTATCCAAGACCTCTTTAAATATAATCTTAATGATGATGATCAAATGTTAGTTGCAGACTACATCAGTTTATTCCCGTCAGTGCACATAGAACCAGCATGCTTATGTTTGTATCGTTTCCTGTTAGAACATACTGAAAATTTAAATGTCTCACCTGCCATTTTAAGAGATATTTTACATCTCATTTTATATAATTCTTTCTTTAAGTATGGTGATCACTTCTACAGGAAAACTAAGGGTGTCCCAATTGGCAGCCCCATGGCGGGCGTAGTTGCCAAGTTAGTAATACAGAAATGTGAACTATAGGTATCCTCTACCCTACATAATAACACTAAATTTTTTAGGAGGTATGTTGACGACCTGTTCATCATTTGTGATAGTTCTACGGAAATAAACTCTATAATGGCCTTTTTCAAGGATGATTCCCTTGGCCTTAACATAAATTTAGAGCAGCATTCCACCACCAATACGCATTTTCTGGATGTTAACATTACTGTCAATAATAAGTGCTTCCATACCTCCATCTACAGAAAACCCACATATACACTCGTGTTTATCCCGCGATGGTCTAATGATCCTCACATATACACCCGTGTTTATTCCGCAATGGTCTAATGATTCTTTTAAATACAAAGTGGCTGCCATCCAATCTATGTTGCAGAGGATAAACACGCATTGTTCAGACAATTTAATTAAATTGGAGGAGTACAACATGATAGTCAAGCATGCCAATCTACATGGGTATGATAGTGTTTGTCCATAATATCAATAAGTCTTTAGTAAGTAATATACGGAGTAATAATGCTTCTTTACACACTCCACAATGAAAGGATACTTCTTATCTACATCCAGTACCGTACAATGCAGCAATGAGACCTATAAATAACATTTTTTTAAAGAAGCACAATAAATCTTTACCATATACATGTCTAAACACAACTTTTCCTGAAGAATATAAAGCCACCTTTACCATCTACAGAACGAGCAGGTGTATACATTATACCAGTTTTCAATAAGGATAATAACAGGAACGAAGTATATGTTGGCAGTACGACAAGGTCACGGAACCATATTGAGAGACCCCAAACAGTCGTAGGAATTGCGTGTCTTTACATCATACCAACCATATCGGTTTCGTGTTCAGAGGCGTAGTAATATACAAATTTATAAATCACAAATCATAGTATAAATAAATGCAATACTCTTAATCAAAATATCGTATAATTTCTTTGAACAAATAAGTTAACAAATTACTTACGGAATTTTAACCATTTCCATGCAGCTGGAGCCAAGTCGGATACTTTACAGTTTTTAATACAAGAAATTAATATTTGCATTGCATATGCCATCTTGTTGATAAAAACGTTATAGTCGTAAACGTTGTAGTAGACAATAATGTCTCTCTTGCAGTGGTATAGGAACGAACATGGTGATTTACGATCGTATGATGTTTTGCTTGGCGATCTTGTTGAAGTGTTTGTCAATCGATCAAAGTTAAATTTATCTGTAGCATGAATAAATGTTATTAGTGTAAGATTTACGGGATAGTTGAGATTGTTGCTTTATTACCATTTTGCTTGGATAATAACTGATCTTTGAATTAAACATCATTGCTAAATTTATTTTGTTTTATTATTGTTTTAAAATAATTGTTGAGTTCATATTTATGTACTAATAATTTTAGTTATTAATTAATTTTGATTTATTTATTTAACTATATAAATTCCAAATAACTACTATTAATAAGTCCGCGAACTTCTAACTCGTAGATACCTTGTATTAGTTCTTTCGCTGTTTCCCTTCATTAGATGTTCAGTTGGTATAGAAAATCCTCAAGTTAATTTCCACATTTAATGTTATTTTTAAGAATTGTACAGAGGAACTTTCATCAACCGAATTAGCATATTTTTTTTTTAATTCCATTAAGATTTAAATACAGATTTATAAATGTAATTTAGCCGAAAGAATTCTATACAATGTTCAATACATAATTAAATTTATGAATTACTTAAGGTACATTATTTTAAAAATAATTCAGTACTATAAGAATAATTTTAAGGAAAAATCCTATTCATAATTTAATGATTGATAGAATCAATCGCGAATCTAGTAAAGTTTTGCTGGACAAATGTTATTTAAAAGCTATTGCATGGTTTTGTATTTAGAATACAGTTTAATAAATCTGACTAAAATCGATGATTTGATCAAGTAGCACATTTCATTATTCGATTTTGCAATTTCTTAGATTTGTTCGTTTGCCTTTCTTCATGTGCCTGCTCTATATTAGTAACTTTCGACAGTTTGTTATAAACTACAGATCTGAAATAAGTAAGTTTTTTAGTTTTTCGAATATATCAAAATATAATCTAAGCAAAGTATTATAAATAGACTAATGAGCTCCCAGCAGAATATTTCTAAATATAAAAATACTGCTATTACTTTCTGTACGATGCTTCTATTATTTAATAATTGAATTTTAATTTCGGGTAATTAATTATTAAATAACAAATTTAGGCAAGTTGGCGCCATCTAAATAAGTTTTTTGTAATCCAATAGATGGTGGCACTATAGTTAAACAATCCATGAATAAAATTCATTGATGGGAAGAATTCAATAAAAGAATTTTCACATTGTTCTATCAGCTAACTTGTGAAACTTACCCGACAGATGGCGCGATTATATTGTAATCATTAGAGAGCCTACAATCAGAGAGTGGCCATACGGGAAATAATTTTTTATTGGACACTTACAGTCACGTGACTTAGATCGCCATTATTTTTCCAAACAAACTATATTCTGTATTGGATTTGTATGCTTTAACGTTAGTTTTTCGAGATATATCGTTTAAAAAGTGACTTCTTATTCATGTGGAGAAAGCCTAAAAGGCTATTAACTTGGTCTAAACAGGCTTCTAAACACATGGCATCCATGAAGCAGAAAAATGAAAGAACGAAAAGACAGTTGAAGTACAGAGAAAGAAATCGCTAAAAATTGTTTAAAAATAATAATAATATGAATTAATATGAAAAAACAGCAAATAAAGTTTCACAACCGCCGTGTACATTCTAATTTTAATTTTAAAAATGTGTATGTCATAATATATATTTATATACTGGCCCCTTGAACCATAAATGCAAAAATACATTGTTAATAACTCATTCTCGAATTGCCCCTCTTAAAAATCAAATTGCCTCCTTATGGGGCGTGCGCCTCACGTTGGGAAACACTGTACTAGGGAAAGTAGCGACATTCTTTTCCCGTGCATTTGCCGACAACGTTACGCTCCCATAGGCTGCTCAGTATCACATGACCTTCTTTCGACAATTTTTGTCCAAAGATACCTGTTCGTTTGTATATTGGTGCATCCTAAATAGTCAATAGAGTGTAAATATCGTAACTTTTTATCGATATGACTGGCTGTTGGGCAGTGGAATGTAAAGTTAAATCGAAAGAGCGAAAGAAAGATTAATTTCGAAAATTAATATACTAAATAAAATAAATGAAAAATATAATTAGACATGGATAAACAGGTACAATCCCTGATCAAAGTGATATTATAAATATTTCCGACGATAGTTTTTAAATGAAACTTATAGATTTTAAACGTAATTTAGGCTTATATAATTGTTCTCGATTAAACTAATTATTGATTATGTATATCCTTAATAAAAATTCTTTATTATTCCTTAAAATTCCTTATTTTCATTTCTATTTTAGCAAAAAGTACTTAATTCGTTGATTTAAAGCATATGGATCATAAAAAGATTATATCTGTTTTCTAATATTATATTCTTTATTTTTATTATGAAATAAAAGATTTTTTTATATACATTAAACTTAAATTGTGCTTTTACAAAAAAATTAAGTTATCAATAAACTATACATTTTATAAAATAACTATAGGCTATATGTAGGTATATTTGAGACATACTAATATCCATATTGAATTATGCATTTCAGATTTCAAAAATCTATCAGCAGCTTCTATAATTTTTAATGTTATGCGAACACTTCGAAGCGCTTGGCAATGAATTGTCTCTGTTGTGGTCTTTTCAAGTTTACGAATCTACAGACATTAGTGGCAAAGCTCAGCTGCTAGCTTTTATTCGATTCATAAAGGATGGAAAATTTGTGAATGAGTACCGGTACTTATTTTGCAAAGATTTACAAACTACGACGAGAGGCGAAGATATTTTCAAGTTGCTGAATGAAAACATTTTGCTCTTCAAACTACAGTGGAAAAACTGTGTCAGCGTTTGCACTGATGGATGTCCTTCAATGCAAGGAAGTAACAAGGGATTTGTCACTCTCGTTTGCCAAGAAAATCCAAACGTGTTAGTTGTTCACTGCATGATCCACAGAGAAGCTCTCGCCTTCAAATCTTTGCCGAAAGATTTCCTGTCTATTCTGAAGCAAGTTATTCAAATTGTAAACTTCATCTAATCTCGATCGCTTCATTCTCGACTTTTCTCTGAACTCTGTGAAGCAATGGATTCAGATTACAAATGCCTCCTATATCACATCGAAGTGCATTGGCTTTCCAGAGGAAAAGTGTTAAAGCGTTTCGTCCAGCTCAAGAATGAAGTGATTTCATTTTTGGAAGTTGAAAAAAAGTGACTTTGAATTTTGTCCTAATGACCAGGTCTGATGGATAAAAGTTACATTTCTCTCCGATTTATTCGACAAATTAAATTCACTGAACTCAAGTCTTCAAGGACCGTCAGAAAACATCATAAGTGCAACATCAAAACTCAAGCCATTTGAGGAAAAGTTGTCGCTGTGGCAAAATAAAGTCTCGAAGGGAGTCCTCGACTGCTTTCCCACTTTCAACGAATCTTATTCAAATAATAATAGAAATAGGCCTAACGAAATCATATTCGAAATCCTGGACGCATTGAGACACCTACAATCGGCACTGTAGCATTACTTCTCAGCAATTGCAAGCGATGAATATGGATGGGTGATCAATCCATTCGGAAAAAACTCAACTACACATCTTACAACCGAAGAAGAGGAGCAGCTCATTGATTTAAAAACGATACATTTTCTCGAACTCAACATTTCCGGAAAAGAGCCTGGATGAGTTTTGGATCTCAATCAATAAGTTATATCGTGCAATCAGTTCAAAAGCAATCAAAGTAATTTTACCATTCGCGTCATCATGATTATGTGAATTTGGATTTTCAGCACTGACTGAAATCAAATCAAAAAAGAGAGAGAAACTTCTTACAATCGACGATGAAATGCGCACTTGTCTGTCGACTTTGGAGCCTCGATTCGATCGGATTTGTTCTAAAAACAGGTACATCCGTCACATTAAATATGTAAAAATAACTAGGTAAAATAAATATGTAAAAATAAAAATTTCTGTAAAAAAATCTTCACAAAAATTAAGATTATTTCAGGTATGCCGCGAAAATTTTTAGATCTTTTTAGTGTGCCAAAAGAAAAAAAAGTTTGGGAAACATTGGACTAGAGCATGGTATATAGCCTACTGTGCAGAGTGACAGAATTTCTGTGAAGTGGAAAAATTAATAATAATAGAATAATAGATAATAATTATCTATTATTAATAATAAACGAACCTAGTGGCATTCAACTATGGATTTATTAATTAGTAATAAATCTATAGTTGAATGCCACTAGGTTCGTTTATTTCAATGGGAGAAAATATTAAAAGTTTGCCATACAGTATCATGCTAATAGTCATCTGTTGTAATTCAAAGAAATTTTGATTTTATAAATGCAAGATGAAAAAATTGAAAATTTATAAATATGAAAATATTAAGGTCGAAAGAACTTTTAAATTCGTTAAATATATTTTACAAAGGCCAGAAAAATAATTCTACCTTACATAAACTGAAAATCAATTTTATTATTATTTAGTTTTGAATGGTAATTTTACACAATATCTAATAATTAAATGATCGGTTTCTCATCGAAAGCGTACTATTATGTTTGCATTGTAATATCGATTGCTCTCTTTTCGATTTCTATTTAACCTTTCCGACTACAATGACTATTTCGACATTATTGTTTAATTCTTTAATCTCTGAACAAATGAAAGCTTTATTGGTTGTTTACTATCTGTTGTGATACAGAATAACTCCTAAAGATTCGTTCGGATGATTTGAAAACCGTCAAAAGTTTTATGGATTATGACAGTGTGGCGACTCCTCAACCGTTAGAGATCGCCATTTTTTGACTACGAACACCAATGCTAACCGACCTGTCGTTTATAGGCCGAGTATTTACTACTTTGTTCACAATAATTGTATACGCAGAACTTACTAATGTATATTTGTTCAGTGAGCAACGTATTTAATTGTAAAAATAAAGTTGTACTAGATTGTGTATATTGTGAATTACTGGATATCCACATCAGCAACAATCTCACCAATAATAAATAGTAAATAATAATATAATCAATAAAATTTTAGTCATTGTAAAAAGCACATAATTAGTTGCAAATATGCAAAAAAAGATATGGTAAAACTACTTCCCACAAAACATCTATTACCCCATAATTTTTTGTTTTGTAGGTGATACGCTCATGTACACCAATTTATGCAATACTACAGTTCCTGTAAGTTTTATATTCTAAGAAAAGAACAGTATATTTCAAATGGAGGCAGGAGGCCTCACCAATTTTTCAGCGGACTCTAATTTTTATATTAAAGGTAATTTAGAGGTTTTTTTTTATATTAGAGGTAATAGAGGCTAATTTTTATATTATGAATATTTAAAAATAAGAATTTTATTTTGCAATTATAAAGAGGAGGCTGTTTTTTTTATATTGTTGTTTGTGAGGAGTGAGGTTTTAAAAATGTAGCCCCCTAAACAGTGAGGCCCCCAGCTTGCGCCTAATGCCCCTAATGTAAATGCGGCCCTGTTGATAATAATCATGGAAGATGATGAAGATCATCTCACTAATGAATCTATAGTTGAATAATACAAAAATAATAAGAAAATAATCCAATATCTTTCTTTATTGGATTTTCGGTTTTATTTTTATTAAAATTTAAATTTCCATCATACTAGCTATAATTTTTAAAATTTTTTCTGAAATTTACCATTCCAAAAGTAGATGTGTCTTCTACGCCGATAAATACTGTAATTTGAATTCTACAGAATATTTTTTTACGTTATACTAATACATTACCCAAATATTAGTTAAGCATATGTTAATTTAAGACATACTATATATTATGACTTATAATGGTACTTAATTTTCCTTTTATATTAAAATATAAAATGATTTATGAATTATTTATAAGTGAGAAAAACATTTATTTACAAGTTTTAGCGAAAAAAAAATAAAAACTTTCTATAACAATGCTTTAAATTTACAGTATTCTTAGTGCATTGGGGAATAACCACTGATGAAGTAATTGACTCATTTCTTCATCAAACCATATGAATAAACTACAAAATTATCTTGATTCTTATTATATTAAAGAAGATAAAAATTCATGTTTCTAATATCATTGATCAATTGCATAAATCACTATGAAAAGTTTGCTGCTCTAAGTGCATAGGTTTCATTGAACTTCAAGTTCTTTGAAAGGCATTTCTTTTCGTGTTTCATCACCCCACCTACTTGAACTAATGAAGAAAATATGGAATACAAACCACTCAACACCTGGAAATTCATAAAGAATTTTTTAATATATCATTTATTTAATTTAATTAAAATATTGAATAGTATATCGATCAATTTACCCGTATCAAAAAATTTCTCTTGACATAGAAAAATCCTCCAACAGAAACTCCCACCGGAATTTTTCCAAATCTCTTCATAAAATTAACTATCTATTAAAATAAAATAATAATAATAATTATTAAATGTTTTTCTTCCATATTTTCCACCCCATTGTAAATGGAAAACCTGTTAACTGTTTCAAAATCTTTCATTTTTATCACATAACTAAATTAAACTCATGAATCTTAAACCTTATTTAGATTATTTTAAATCTTATCCAGAAAGTATGATGAACTGATTTCGGTTTTGTTACAGAATACGCAAATACAATTGCTGACGCTCGATTCATTAAAATTAATTAATTTTGTCCTACTTAAAAAGATAAATATTGAATGAAATAATATTATATGGAAACTCCGATACCAATAAAGAATTTTAAATTATAATTCAAATGTTTAATAATATTTCCAAAACTTTATAATTTTAACAAAATGTTATTAATATTCCTTTAGGCATTATAAATTATTTTATCAATTTAACATGTAAACCTATTCAATATTTAATTCGAATGTTTAATATTTATTTAAATAGTTAATATTTGAGTTTAATAATAAATATAATTTTAACAGTAGTTTCAGTTCTTCGTTTGTTGTTCTAACCTATATTTGTAACTATCAGGATAAGAATAACAATTTCCGTATTTATTTGATAAAAATATTGAAATATAAATGAGAGCTGATATAAGTTTCAATCAATAAATTTTACGTCAGAAAACAGTCCAAAATATGTAAACAAGCCTACCTTGAACTTAAATTCTAATGAAAAATCTTCATTCGAAAATCTTCGGATAGCTAGGAAATTGTCGTATATCTAAAATAGAAAAAGATTTAAATTAATTATTCTAAGAAAAGAACAGTATATTTCAAATGGAGGCAGGAGGCCTCACCAATTTTTCAGCGGACTCTAATTTTTATATTAAAGGTAATTTAGAGGTTTTTTTTTATATTAGAGGTAATAGAGGCTAATTTTTATATTATGAATATTTAAAAATAAGAATTTTATTTTGCAATTATAAAGAGGAGGCTGTTTTTTTTATATTGTTGTTTGTGAGGAGTGAGGTTTTAAAATGTAGCCCCCTAAACAGTGAGGCCCCCAGCTTGCGCCTAATGCCCCTAATGTAAATGCGGCCCTGTTGATAATAATCATGGAAGATGATGAAGATCATCTCACTAATGAATCTATAGTTGAATAATACAAAAATAATAAGAAAATAATCCAATATCTTTCTTTATTGGATTTTCGGTTTTATTTTTATTAAAATTTAAATTTCCATCATACTAGCTATAATTTTTAAAATTTTTTCTGAAATTTACCATTCCAAAAGTAGATGTGTCTTCTACGCCGATAAATACTGTAATTTGAATTCTACAGAATATTTTTTTACGTTATACTAATACATTACCCAAATATTAGTTAAGCATATGTTAATTTAAGACATACTATATATTATGACTTATAATGGTACTTAATTTTCCTTTTATATTAAAATTGAAAAAATAAAAGAAATGCAACAATTAACTTTTTTAATGCAATTTTATATGTTTTTTTTTCATTACAAAATTCTTTATTTAAAGATTCTAAATTTGTTTTATTACATGTATCATGTCCAATAACAATTAGCACTGAACTGATGATCTTTCTGATCCACTTTTGACTATAGGTAAATTTTTATAATTTGAATTTTGAGAATGATATTTAAATTGTCATTAAAAACACTTAATGAAGAATACTGATTCCAAATTATTTGAGCAAATATACTTTAGTGTCCATTAAAAGTTTTGTGATAACTTCTATTTGGTGGTGAATTAAAAATTTTATTGACTGCCAATTTAAAAAATTTCACAGAAAGTTAAAATAACACATTTTGAAACATTATTACTATTGCTAATGATGACAACCAAATTGTTAATTTAGTAGATGCAGGGGCACCTGCCTGCACCCCTATTCTAGTGTGCCCTTTTGCAGTACTTATCTTATTTACCACCTTCCATTAGTTGATCATCAACAACAAATGATGACATTAGTAATAACAGATAAAACTAATACCACTATAGTAGTAGTAGTAGATAAAAGGGAGGAGCCTATATAACCGAAGCACTGCGACCAACAATGGTCTATTGTGCACTCCCAATCAGATCATCCCAGAAGAAGTACTGTCTTTAAAACAAATGACAGTATTTTCTCAATGGGACAGTAGCAAGATCCTCTGGAACAAAAAAACGTAATGAAAAAAAACATATAAAATTGCATTAAAAAAGTTAATTGCTGCATTTCTTTTATTTTTTCTCTATTTTTTTTTTAATTTTATAAGAGTTGTAAAATGATTTTAAATATCAGTATAATCTTAATTTTTACAATCTAAATATTAATTATGCATTTAACACAATAATAATGTTTTCAACTTTTATCCTGAAGCACAGAACAAAATGAGTGATCAAAAAAATTGAATAATGATTTAATAATAAAACAGCTATCGAAATAAAATTTTCTGCAATATTTTGATTATTTTAAATTTTTAGGAACCAAAAAAAATAAAGGTTAAAATAAATATGTTAATTTATTATATTAGTATTAAAATGAGTGATTAAAAAAATTGAATAATGGTTTAATAATAAAACAGCTATCGAAATAAAATTTTATGCAATATTTTGATTATTTTAAATTTTTAGGGACCAAAAAAAATAAAAATTAAAATAAATACTTCATGTTTATTCGGTGAAAGCAACTCTTTAATTAGTTTCACTGAATAAACATGAAACTCTTTAGTTGGTTTCACTTTAAACATGGCTGGTTTTAGGCGAAGGCTCTCATTTTGGGTTGCTCTGCTCAGCGAACTAAAAGTTCGCTGAGCAGACAAAATGACATCCTTCACCTGCCTAAGACCAGAAATAGACCTCCAGGAAATGAGATGCTGGGCTGCCAACCAGTCTTTGATGAACTGCCCAAAAGCATCAGGTCCAAAAAAGGGGCGAGAAGCCCCTTCCTTGGCAAGCCCATCAGCAACCTCATTGCTATTATATTAGTATTAAAAAGTCCTCTCATGCAATATAAAAAATTAATATCTATTATCAATTATAAAAATATCAGTTTCAAATATTTTTTCTAAGATACACAGTTTATATCTTTCAAATGCTATTTTAGGATTACTTTATACAATCTGATCATAGCAATTTAACTTAAACCATGTTATTACATTGCTATATCATATATTTTTTAATATAACATACTAATCATTTGCAGATTATTAAGAGGTGGACAAACCAGCCATGTCATTTTGGATTGCTCTGCTCAGCGAACTAAAAGTTCGCTGAGCAGAGCAACCCAAAATGACATCTTTCACCTGCCTAAGACCAGAAATAGACCTCCAGGAAATGAGATGCTGGGCTGCCAACCAGTCCTTGATGACCTGCCCAAAAGCATCAGGTCCAAAAAAGGGGTGAGAAGCCCCTTCCTTGGCAAGCCAATCAGCAACCTCATTGCCCTCAATCCCACTATTGTCTATGTTCAAATAAAAATTGACATTAGAGAAAAATAATGAATAGGCTTAAATAAATTACTATATCAAAAAATCTTCTATTTATTATTATTAACAGAATTTCATATATTGAAAAATTCTCAAGGGTGATTCCAATAATTATAATGAATAACTGCTCAAATAATAATGAGAGTAAATTTCAAAAAGTCATAATTGCAAATTCAATCTATAATAGTAAATTTTATATTCAAATTTTTAGACTTAAAAGATAAGATTATAGCAACCTTATCTTTCAAATCAATCATTATAATAATGTCTTTATGGTCAGATGATTCAGAAAATATAGCTATAATAGCTAATTATTAAAAGAATAATGCTTTAAATTAGTATTATTTGAATGAAACTAATATTTATTTATAATTCAATGAAAAAACCATAAATTCAATATAATTCATATACTGTATTTAAATATTATATAAAGCAATATTTAAAGACAAATTTTGAAAATAAATGTTGGCTTTAAGTAATAGTATAATGATATCAGAAACCGAATTTATTACATATATATATATTTTAATGTTAAAATTACATACATACACACACATATATATATATATATATACAGATATACAGCAATTCCCCAATTTCTGTTATCTTGTGCTACATCGTCCTGTATTTCTGTTGTTGCATCAGACCCAATTTTAATTAAACTAACCAAATTAATATATATATTCTATTCCACTGGTTTTATGTTATCAGTAAATTGGTATCTAAGCTAAGAGTAATCTGCATTTCACAAGCATATAAATCATCTTGCCTCCAAACACTACCTGTCTAACTCTGTTCAATGATCTAAGATCCAGATTTAATCATAGCTCTGGATGAAAAAAATCAAACTGCTGCCCTTGATTTAAATAATGAACTATAAGTCAACCATGTGGAATTATATTGCATTTCATCTTGGAAAATTTGGGTTCAATTTCAGGTTCCATACCTCCTGATTTTTTCAGGAAAGATTTAGTTTAGTTTGTTAAACTCATAAAATTATAAATCTAATTCAGCACAAATTCACAGTGGAAAAACATTCGTAAAAGAAAATCAGGCCCTATTCCAATCTGATGTCATTCATTGAGGGAGTTTCTTCGTCCTTAGTTTTACATTACCTTCCATTTTCTTCATATACTAAATAGTGAGATTATTCAAAATATTTACAGTGGGCAACAAAAAGAAGTTGTGTGGTTGGCCAACACAATGAAAAATAGAGTTCACTGATTTGGTCCAGAATTTCTCCAGAAAAATCCTGGAGATATGGGACTCAAAATTGAACTAGATCCTGCAGAGTGGAAATGAAACACTTTCATGCAGCAATCAAGCCTATCTCACGAAGGTGTCAGACTGACTATGGAGTACTATGATTGACGAGATGGATTTGGACTTTTTATATAAAGTTTTAAGATGTGGAGTTCAAATTGGATATCTGAGTTGAAAGTTGAAATATTTCATTTGAAATAAAAACACTATAAAGCAAGCACTTTTCGCAATGTAGATTAATTTTATTAACTTGTAACTAATGTTTTCGGCATGTAGCCATTACCAAGTTATACAATGAAACAGAATGCTATCCAACTGTTAGATAAATTTGTTCCATTGTGTAACCTGATGATGGCTACATGCCAAAAACGTTAGTTACAAGTTAATAAAATTAATCTACGCTGCAAAAGGTGCTTGCTGTATAGTGTTTTTATTTTAATTTAAGTAGAAGCAATTTAAAGATTTAATATATCCATTTCATTTGACAAATCAGGCTGAAACTATCAGCAGATTAATATTAAGAAACAAAATATACACCAGGGATGAGCAAGATAAGGTCCATAGGTCACATGCCAGTCTATCTAACTTTACAATGTGACCTGTGATCTAATTTAAAAAATGAAACATTAAAATTATTAAATATTTATCAAACATTACAGCCAAAATTCCCCTAGTGGACAAAGTCTGAATTAAATTTTTCTAACAATTAATTTTTGAATCAAAGCTATGGTGTTACCATCTATTGAGTTAATAATTAACCCAATAGATGGTAGAAATGCCTTGATTCAAAAATTAATTGTTAGAAAAATTTAATTCAGACTTTGTCCACTAGGGGAGTTTGGGCTATAATGTTTGATAAATTTGAAATGGTTATATAACCCTTAATTAGTGTTAATTAGAGTATATTAAATATTTATTATATATTCCATAAAAAACTTATTAAAAATTTTTCTTTATAATATGTTAATTTAATTAATACTTTTAGCAATCAACATAATTAAAACAAAGTTACTATACTGGAATTTTTATTATTTTGTTTTAGATTTGGGTGAAATAACAAAATGGCAGTATAAAATATAAGTACTTGGTAATTAAGTAAAATATATACTGTATATTTTACACACTGTTTATAATGCAGCCTGCAAATATTTTTTCGTCATTTAATTTAGCCCTCATTTCCAAAAGATTGCTCACTTCTGATATAGTTCTCAAACTTTTCCACTTGAAACAACCTCTCTTACCCAAACAAATATTTTTGCGACCCTGGGTATAGAGGTATAAACTAGGAATATGAATTAAAACATTTACTAATAATAAATCATAAAGAAAATTTATTCGAAAACAATTTTTTTGGTATACATACAGATATAATTTTGTCATGTTTGGCAAAATTTTTAAGTTTTGCTGAAATTTCTGCGACCCCCATATTTAGTTATGTGAACCCATACAGGGGTTGTGACCCACACTTTGAGAAGCTATGATATAGACAATATATAGCAATTCTAAAATGAATGAAAAAATGTACATTTCATGATCTGCATGTTTCCTCACATTTCATGTTTATTGTAGCTGTAATATTTCTCTTATATACAGTATACACAAAGTTAAATCATGAGACAGCAAACTTGACCTTTCGTTGTGTGCTTTTATACTAAATTTATAAAAATTCATCACTAATCATAATATAATTTTTATTTTTCTATATCAAGAATAAAAAAATAAATAAAAATTATTTTTTGGCCCAAAAATGTAGAGTTATGATTAGGTGTTTCGTCTTAATTAATATGAAGCCATTTTCCACTCTATAGAGTATTAAATAGCTGAGAGAAATAGGCCCTGCCACAAGTGCCAACCTCTGCAGTGGGATCTTCTATGTGGTTTTATACTGTTTTCCATTCTGTGAATACTAAGCAATGTGCCTCATTGCTTAGTATTCACATTTAGTATTTATTAGTACATTTCTGTGCTCACCATGGGCTGCCCATATCCCTTATGAGATCAAATATAGAATGGAATTCAATAAGCTGGATCTGGAGCCATCCTGAAAAAACTGGAAGTGTTGACCCAGATCCTCCTGAATGGACAGCACATATCCATCATGATAATCTGCAGAAGGGTCAATTGGATTATGGAAGATGGGCATTGATGAGTCACTTCTGGATTGCATTTCTTGGCCCATTGTGAAATCTAAAATTGAAAATGAGGATGGGATCCAGATTTCATTCTTGAATCCCATTTCTTGATTAGGTTAGTTTGTTAAGCTGTCCTATCATACATGGGATATTCTGTATCTGGCTGCAACCACTTTTAGAGCCACTACAGGTTGACTAATACCCATGGGAGAATCAACTAGAAGGCTAAAGGATGGGGACCCCTCTTGAAAAACTGAAATTGTGGAACCTGGATCTTCCAACATGGTAAGGGAATACTTTAATATGTGGTCATTCACATGATAAAATATTTCCCATGAATAATCGGGTCTGGACCCCATGAATAAATTTTCCACTCCTTGGAAAATTTATTCATGGGGTCCAGGACTTGTTAATCCCTGTTTTCCATAATCTGGCTGACCTCTTCACAGAAGTGAGTAGCATGTGAAAGAGCTTGTTTTGCTCCACCTCTTAGTACTTTATCTGACTGGAAAGTAATGGCATCTGTTGATTAAAAAAATTGGACTGATATTATTGTTAGGTTAGGTTAGGTTTTAGTTAAGATAAAATCAGAGAATGTGTAGTGTGTGGGAATTAATTAAGATACATGGGATATGTTTGTTTGCAGCTACATTTAGAGCCCATCACAGGCTGATCATCATCACTCATAATAAGATTGAAGGATAGAATTCAGCAGTCTTTTAGATAGACTGTTGAAGATTGAAGAACTGTTGAAGTCTTTCAGAAAGACTATCCTTCAATCTGTTGTCTTCACAGTCATCTGGTCTATTTTCATAGTTAAGATATTTTTATGAAATGTTAAGATGGATGAAGGGAAGGAGTACTAATTCCAATTTTGTCAAAGCGCACCATAATAGATAGTGCTGGCATTGTTGATGATCTTTATATTCATATATTTTTTGTATAATTTATTAATATTTTTATCTTAAAAAATTATTAATTTAGACATATAAAGAAAATAAAATATTGAATTCCTGTTGAGTTATATAATTCATACTGTGAGAGACATTCTAATACTTACTATTTATAAGAATAAAATCAAAGGGAAAAAACATTAGTTAAGATGCCAAATTGCATAATGCATTCAAAATGATTATTAGGCAAATATACAGTAAAATATAATTATGATATACTTAGATTAATTTATTATATATTTGTCTAAACTAATGCTCTGTCTATATAATTATTATTTAAAATGTTATTATGTAAATATTATTATTTAAAGAAATGTGAAACTTCTATTGCAGCACAAGTCGAAATATAAGTGTTTTTTTGTTACTAATCCAATCATGTTTTATATATACCGGTATATATCTGGAATTTAATTACATTCTTGTATTTTATTTTGTTTAAATATTATTAACAATATATATTGTTGTGAAAATATAAAATACTTCAATATTATAATGAAAAGACACAACACTTTGAATTTTATTGCAGGCATAAAGAATGACATTATGGGAATATAGTCTAGAGTAAAAGATAATGAGTGAACAAGAAGTGGTATGGGTGTGCTGATGAATGAGAAAACAAAAAGGGTATATTACACTAAAAGTGTATGAACGACAGAATAATATGGGTAAGGATGAGTTAGGACTGCAGTATGTGTTTCTGATAGCAGTGTATGTTCCATTGAATGATACGAGTGAGAATGAAAAAGATAAATTCTGATGTGACTTGAATGATATGATAAATGAAAGTCACGAAATTGAACAAATGATTATGGCTGGAGATTTGAATAGCAGAGTTGGTAAGGAGAAAAATGGAGTGAAGGATTGGTTGGGAAATATGATGATCCTAGAATGAATGAAAATAGGAAGAGATTGTTGGAGGTTTGTTCTGAAAGAGGGTTATTTGTCTCAAGCACATTCTTTAGACACAAGGCCATTCATCAGCACAACTGGGAGAGTTGTGAGAGAAATTAGAGGAGTATGATTGGTTTGATTATGTGACAAAAAAAAAAGGAACGGTTATGGACACAGGATATGAGAGGTGCAGAGATAGGCTCAGATCACTATCTAGGTTGAATCTACTCAGAGGGTGGAGAAATGTAAGGAGGACAAAAGAAGTGTGGATGAGAGTGAAAGAGGAGGATATGCATATGAAGTGAGAGGAGGCATACATGAAGATGAAGTGTGAAAAGCTGTATTAAGTAGTTGAAAATATATGCAATATGAAAGATGTGTGGACACACTTTAAGGAATTTATAGTGAGTGTTGCAAAAGAAGTGGTTGGTGAAGTGAGGACAGTTAAGAAGAATGGCAATACATGGTGGAATGATGAGGTGGCTCATTCAGTGGCTGAGAAGAAGAAAGCATATTTGGAAATGTTAAATGGAAATGTGAAGAGAGATGAGTATAAGAAATGCAAGACTGCAAAGATAATGAAAGAGAGTTAAGAGAGAGTGTCAAGAGAAAGAGATGAGAAACTGCAGAATGATTTTGAAGGGAATAAAAGAATGTTATAGAAGTATATGAAAAATTTGAGAAGGGAAGAAGATATGGATGTCTCTAGTATGAAAGAGAAAAATCGTAGAATGTTGTGAAATGAATCTAAGGTAGGTTGATAAATGGAGAGAGTATTTCCATGAGTTTCACAAACTTATTGGAGAAAGGGATGAGAGCAAAAATGAGGAGATCATAATGAATGTAAGGAATGAATATGAACATGATGAACAAGTAAGTGAAGAAATTGTAAGTGAAGAAATTATGAATGCAATTAGCAGATTGAAATGTGGTAAGAGTCCTGGCATAGATGGGATCACAACTGAGATGTTAAAAGTATGGTCGGAAGTCTATTGTCAAGTGGATGTGTACCTGTGTAAATTATGTTGGATATAAGATATTCTTCCAAGTGACTGGATTAAATCTGTGATTGTCCCCATCTACAAGGAGAAGAGTGAGAGGAAAAATTATAGAGGTATAAATTTGCTTGGTGTAGCTGGGAATATATTTGATAAGATTGTGATTGAGAAAGTGAAAAGGGTGACTGATGACTGATGAGGGTGATGTGAGTATGAGATATTCAGTATAGCTTTAGGAGTGGAAGAGGATGTTGAACCTGATTTACTCAATGTGAAAAAGTACCTCCATATGAAGAAGAATGTATTCTGTGCTTTTGTAGGTCTTGAGAAGACATATAACATAATGAATAGAAGTAATCTGTGGAAGTAAGCTGAGAGAATATATTATGAACAGCTGCTTGGGGCAGTGAGAGCAATGTATGATAACAGTTCTGCAGTGTGAGAGTAAATGAAGGCATGTCAGAATAATTTACAATTGAGAAAGGAGTGAGACAAGAATATTTGATGTATACATGTATACATGAGGGAAACTGCTGTGAGTGAATTAGGAGTGAAGGTGGATGGTAAGAATGTATACTGTCTATTGTATGCTGATGTGTCATCAGCATACAATAGACAGTATACATTCTTACACTGTTTTCTTCTCTGAGACTGAACAAGATTTGAGAATGCTTGTTGCACAATTGAATGAAGCATATGACAAAAGTTACTCATGTTTGAGAGGGATGAAAAATGTACAAGATGTGAAGTTGAATCGGGTGAATCTGGAACAGGTTCATTCTACTTAATACTTAGTAAGTATATTTAAGAGGGAGAACTACATTGATAGTGAGATTATGAGAAGAGCAAATGCTGAATTAAAAGTTGTGAGTGCACTTGGAAGGTATGCAAGGAATGAGAATCTGTCAAAGAATGCTAGGATGGCTGGTAACAGAATGTGCTGTTTTTAACATTGATGTTTGAAAGTGAGACCTGGGTATAGGGTGAAAGGTATAGAAAGCATTTGAGTTCAGTGAAGATGAGATATTTGAGAGGTGTAGCTGGAGGAGAAGAGATATGATTATGTCTTGAATTACAAAATATAAAAGCAATGTAGAGTAAAAAGGAGTATCATAGATGCAATATGTAAATCAACTTTGAAATTTTTTAGTCATATGGGGCAAATCAGTAAGTAAATCTTTTCAATTCTTTTCTTTTGAAGAGCAGTTAACAAAGCAAGTATATGTTGATGCATGGAGGGTAAATGTGGAAAAGAAATGCCAAGGAAAGAATGGAGAGAAAAAGTGGATGAGTATCTGAGGAAATATGAGCTTCAAAGTTTTTATAAGAGGTGAACATGTATAATAAAAGAATGACTATAGAAGAAGCTGGTATAGTGTGTAGAGATAGGGATGTATGGTTCCACTTGATTGGTGGCATTTGAGTGTTTTTTTTTCTTTTATTTTTTTCTTTCAAATACTGCTCTCTCTCTTACAAGGCTATCTTATGATGTTATATATTTTTATATTTCCTAAATTTGGACAAATAGCACTCAAATTTGTTGTTTTTCAAACATTGAATCTTCCTGTAACAAAAATAAATCAAAGCAAATATATTACCATTATTTGGAAAAATATAATTTCACATTATTTACATATGTAATCGAGTAAAAAAATCAAAATAAAGCTTTCTGATTGAAAATATCATAGTAGAAGCATACAAACTTGTCACTTTATATCAGAAATAAAAAAATTTCTATTATATTCAGAAAAAAAAAGATATTTCATTTAATATGAAAACTAATTACAGTGTAGATCAGAGTATTGTTTACATTTGTAGTTGACTCTCACTTATGTTAAATCAAAAGAATTGCAATGGCTTGCTAATTTTCCAGTTATTAAAGAATATTTTATCATTAAAAAAACTGTTGTTTAATAACTGCAAAAGATTGCCAATGATGGTTAATGTGTGAAATGATTGTGTCTTATGGCTGTGTAATTAACAGTTTTATTTACATAATTAATAATATTGGATTACATAAAAAAGAAAAATAAATATTAAAATTTATTTTAATGTTTATTTTACTATGTAATATTTTTTTATGTAATAACAGAAAGCAAATATATTCACATTCAAATAACTTTTTATTAAAAAGCAGAAAACTAATTTTTATTAATGAGTTTGATATATCCAATGTGATTAAGTCATTCAGCACAAAGAACCAATTTACATGATAAATTGATTCCAGTTTCCTGATCTTGACATATAATTCTTTTCTGATTAAATCAAAATTTCATATTTTTATTATAAGTTAAATGTTATTTTATTTATTAATTAAAATAGCAACAGCAATTACAGTCATTCTAATGTACAAATATGTGATTTTAAAGGTAATAAAAAGATATTGCATGTAATGATTTTGAATTAGCAAGCAAATTGCACAATTTAAAAAAAATTTTTTTTGCAATAATAATTGATAATTTATGAAACATATATATATATATTTATTAGAGATATGCAAACAGTTTGAAACTCAAATAGTGTCAAGTTTAAAAAGAAAACTCATCTTGGTTTGAGCTTCAAAATAAAACTTGACTTGGCTCAAAAATTTCAAAATGCAGTATAATCTATGTAATCTGGCATTTTCTATAATTTTATATATTATAATATCGTACTTCTTTAACCTAGTATTTTATAATCCAGCATATTAAAATCATTGCTGTTTAGAAAATTTCATTTTTTTTTTTGTGGTTAGAGACCATTTCACCAGTTTTGATTATAATGGAGTTTATTATTATGGAGCTGAATTTGCATTTTTGGGGCCCTAGGACAAGCAGACTTTGGGGCCCCTAAAAATAATAATCATCTCTGAAATAACTTATAACTTTGTTATAACTTATAACAAACAGATATAGCTGATTTGAATTTTTAAGTTTAAAGCCTTCTTATAAGGAACCTTTAAAATTTTACTTTCTATCTAGCACTTTAATAAAAATCCATTTTTTCTTATTAAAAGTTTATAAAAGTTGAAAACAGATTGATTTAGTTTTGGGGCCCCTAGAATTGCGGGATCCTAGGACGCAGCCTAGTCGGCCTATAGGTAAATCCGGCACTGTTATGGATGTTTATATTAGTTTATTGTTTTTGTTATATTTAAAATAAAAATTAAGAATATTTGAGTTAAAAAGCTCTTTCAAGCTATTTTATTTTACTTATTATTTAAATATTGAATTTTCCTGCTTAATACAGTATGACCCTGTTTAATGTGGAGAAATATGTTCCCAAAAAACCAAGTGCTAAATGAAACAGCATTAAATGAGATTATCTTAATATATAAATAATGGAGCTATTGTGAAACAGGAAAGTGAATAAAAAAATATATGTACCATTTCTTTTATTTTATTTTATAACATGTATTATTACTATTGTATTACATTAATTATAGACATTTTTTAGGCTAATATCGATTTGTATTTCACAAATATTGGTGAAAAAATTCTTAAAATATCGATTTGTGTTCATAAATCATTCATGAAAATCAAAAATATTCAAGTAAATTGATTTGTATTCATAAATCATATATGAAAATCAAAAATACTCAAGTAAATAATTTATGTTTGTGATGAAGAAAGTTCTTCCTCATTTAACATTTTTTGTTTTTTTCATTAATTAAGAAGTCATCTAATGTCATTTGCCTTTCCTCTTTTTCAACAAGCAATTGTCAATAGCAAGACATTGCATCCATTACACTTTCTTTTGCCTTTGAATTTCTATTAAAATTTGGATCATTTTGTATAAACTGTTCCATGATTTCTGTATTAGTGGCTAAACTTGTTTTGAAAAAATCTGTTGCAAGTTCTGCAGCAGACTTTTGTATGTACTGCACTATACTGATATCAAACACACTGTGAGATGCATAAGAGTATAAAAGCAACAAATTCATGTGATTTCAGATTTATCATAATATAACAGTTTGAAAAACTGCGACAAAGTGAATCAATAAAAAATATAGAATTAAAAAAAATCTGCATTATATCAAAACAATATTAAACAGAGCAGCATTAAGTGGAGTATTACTGTATCTACCATTAAAATGCTATATTGTTAGTAATAACTTAAAATCATGAAAAAATATGAATTTATTAGTAAATTAAATTTATAAAATTTTATATAAACTACAGATACAGACTCAAATATCTGTGACTTTTTCTTGTACTGTGAAAGAGCTACTTAAGTAAATTCAATTTTTATCATCATTAAAAATATCATTAAAGATAAAATTTGAAAACTTGAGTTTATTGTAAAGTTTGATTTGTATCCAATTTGATTTGAAAATTTTGTGCTTGCACATCTCTAATATATATCTAATACTAATAGACATAGACACAATTGCATGCACATGCACGTGTCCACACCCATGCATGCCAGTGCGCGTGCACAAATCCATATAAAATTAAAAGAGAGATGCTTTTTGAATGAAAAATTAGCTCTAATATATATCTAATACTAATAGACATAGACACAGTTGCATGCACATGCACGCGTCCACACCCATGCATGCAAGTGCGCGTGCACAAATCCATATAAAATTAAAAGAGAGATGCTTTTTGAATGAAAAATTACATTTTTTTATAAAATATAATGGAAATATTTTTTTGATGCATCACCAAAAATAAGCAATTTTAAATGCCATTAAGTATATATAACTTTATTAGAACTGCAACATACAATGCGTTCAATTTAAAAACGGTATGTAAGGTATATTTGAGCTTTGTTTTTGTTGCAAAGATTAAAAATGATTTCCAATTGTTTTTTGTTGTTATTGTTGTTCCATTATGTTCCGTTATGCCCATTGTTACAGGAAAAGTTTATTTGCAGTGGAATGGAGGGAAAGGGAGGTGACGAGAAGGGAGGGACGGATGCATTGTCAGTTGCAGGTGTTCCACTGTACTGCTGGGTTGTGTTTGTTCTTCATTGAGTTGAGTGAGAAATTGCCCCCTACGATACCATTTAGTGTTCAGGAATGTGCCTTCATTGTTGAACAATATTTCAGAACAAATTCATTCAAAAAAAAGCTGCAGTAAATTCACAGAAATGTTCGGTAAGAGTGTTCCGACTGTAAGTTCAATTCAGAAAATGGTCAGTAAATTCCGTGAGACAGGGTCTGTATGTAATGTGAAACACCGATATAGAAGGACTGTACTAACACAAGAGGCAGTGATTAATGTTAGTGAAATAATGACAAGATCTCCCCACAAACTTTTACGATGCCTAAGCCAGGAAACGCAAATGTCCATAGGATCAGCCCAAACAGCAGTGAGGAAAATGTTGAAATTCAAGTTTTTCATGAATTAAAACAACTTGACTACCGTAATCGTGTGCACTACTGTCAATGGTTGAAGGACTTCATTGGGAATGACATCACTGTGTTGGACTACATGTTCTTTTCTGAATGATTACGTGTCTTCGCAAAATTATCGAACACGGAGCTCTGAAAATTCCCATGTTTTCGTGGAGTCCCCCTCCACCCTCAGAAAATTGGTGTCTGGTTTGCCATATCCAGATGGCGAGTGATAGGGCCTATTTTTTTTTAAAACACAATAGATAGTGAAACTTATCAAAACATTATAATGCAGTTTGTTGCACTCTTGGAACCAGAGGAACATCAGTGCTGGTTTCAGCAGGACGGCGCAACTCCGCATACTTCCAATGAGACTATGGCTGTGTTAAGAGATTTCTTTGGACACAGGGTTATTTCAAAGGGACTGTGGCCTGCCAGATCCCCAGATCTTTCAAGTCCAGGCTACTTCTTGTGGGGGGTTTTGAAGCAAAAAGTATGCAGGCAGAATCCATGCACCTTAGAAGAGCTGAGGCACAACATCACTGTGGAAATTAGGAGTATAACTGCAGATGTCCTCCAAAATGTTGCAAGAAATATGGAAAAATGTGTTAACATGTGTATTCAAGAACAAGGTCATCATTTTCAAAATTTGCTTTAAGAATCTTACTTGTATACTTGTATATTTTATATATTGTATATTTGTGCTCCATACTACATTTAAATTGAACACATTGTACAATTGTTTGACAATATGTAACATCTTTAACACAAACTTTAATTTTATAAAAGATTGCTCTTTTAATTTTGAATATTTGATGTGCTTAAATCAAAAGTATATTTGTCTTAATTCTTAATTTGAAATGCAGTTATATCTAATATATAAATAATTCATGCTGGAAGTTTTTATATAAAAGCCAAGTTTTTACAATGCAAATTTAAATACATATATAAATACATGAGTACAACATATTTGAGTATCAGCCAATTCTCCTACTTCAGAATTTGAAAATGGATAAAAATATAAAACCCCTATATAAGCTGAACCCCAACTTTCAAATGTTAGATCAATATGACATTCATTGATATAAAAGTTTAAAAATCCTAATCTAGTTCGCTATTGGAATAAATAAAATCACTTTGACAAAATACCAGACTTACAAAATAGCATCAAAATATCAGGATGCAACATAAAGAAAAAGCTGAATAAAGAGCAGGATGCAATTATGTTATGTCACAATCAGTTGTATTTCTCTTCAATACATTTTTATTGAAGTGTTTGTTTAACAGAAAATATCAAAGACATTTTTAAAGTTTTTCATTATTTCTGAATCCCAACAAAAATATTTAACAAAGTTTAAACAATAAAAAAATCTGAATCAAAACACAGAACAGAAATTTTACTGCAATTGATTGGAATGGAATGCCACCAGCATACATATGATCATTGTAAGTACAAATCTGATGTCCAAAATCAGCTGCAAAATACTCATCCTGTAATTTCTAAATGTTGAATAAAAGTAAACAATAAGCCAAATAAGTAAGATAAATTGCTTATTCAAAAACATTTTCGGCTATGTGGATAACCGAAAACATTTTTGAATAAGCAATTTATCTTACTTATTTGGCTTATTGTTTACTTTTATTCAATATTTAATTTCTAAATGATCATAATTATCTGAAAATACACAAATTATCGATCAGAATCATCAAAGATTGCTATATTTCTATTTAATATTAACTGATAATATGATCATTAATGGCAACTATATTTAATTGTTAAAAAAAATCAAACCACACATTCCTAATTTTATGTGTGAAGTGCCTAGTAAGTTAATATTTATGAAGTTATTTAAATATAAACATTCACATACCTCCACATATTTTTAATAACATAATTGAGAAGAAATAGGCATTTTTAGAAAGAAATATGACACATCTAGCCACCACCATAGCACATGCTACTAACATAAAGAGGATATAACACTACTAATTTATATATTTTCAGTCATATTTGGGCAGTATCTAATATTTAAATACCTACAAATATATTAATTTATTTATATTCATACATATGCATATAATTTTTGCAAAAAAAAATAATAATAATCAGTAAGATGATCTTTGTTAAGAATAAATATGGGAAATTGTGTGGCTGGCATAAAGATACAAAGAAAATACAATATTAAGAAAGAAATAGCAATATTAAGCTGGGGAATTTTACAATTTTGCAAAAGAATTTTCAGTTTTTGAGTATTGCATGTATAAGCCAACTTCTCTTCTTCAAAATCTTTTCTAGCAAAAATTCCTCAGCTTATACACAAGTATATACAGTATATATATTTACTATATAGCAATGCAAATTTTTACAATGTAACATTGAATTTCATATTAGAGATAGTTTTTAGTTTGTGAGTTCCTGCTTAATGAGTTGCCAAGTTTGCAAGTTTTTTCAAATATGAAATATCAAAAAAATTGAAAATATAAACTTTAATTGCAATAAATAAATGCTAAATATTTATGAAAAGGATTTTAAATTACATATGTTGCTATTCAATTTAGCACAACTGAATTTGTAGTAAAAACTCTGTTTCTGCTAAGAAAGTGGAAAAATCAAAATGACAGTAGTAGTAGTGCACCTTCTAGTTTTACCAACATATGTAAATAACTTCAATTCCCATTTTCTGCTTAAGGCAGTAGTTTATCTGTATAAAACTTTATCTACTTATCTATTAATAATAATGAAAAGTAAAATTTCTTTAACATTTATATAACATAAATAATATCTTTATTATTATAATTTGCTTGATTTTAAAGGCTATATTTTTATTTCTTTAGATAAAATCATTATTTAAATGATTTGTTGATTTGATTTTGTTGTCCTTTACTTAATTTTATTGTGGTCAAATTACATTGTTGAGAATAGAACCCCTGATTTTAACATTATGTCTATAGGAAATTCATTCTTAATTTGCAGGTTCTTATTTATAAGAAATTTCTAAGTTCAAATTAACTCATAAAGTTGGGAACTATATGTGTATATTTATTGAGTTGAAAAAATTTAGCATATTATATCTTTAATTAGTGATAGATTGCTGTACTTCATAAAAATTTTATGTATATCTAAACTAGAAATAGTTGTTTAGACAATGGTTTTTAATAACTTCAGTCTTTCAATCAGTATACAATGAATCTCATTCTTATGATTTAGTTGGATTTTAAATCACCATCTTAAATCATATCCTTATTTTTCATAAGTGCAGTGTTAAAAATGATGATTTCATTTCTGAAAATTCAACTGAAACTTTAAAAATAGAAAAAAATTAGAATTCTAATACATATACTCCTTAAGTTATGAACTTAATTTATATTTAAGTTTTGTTTGTAATTCTATTATTATTATTATTATTATACCCAAGAGTATTGATATCACATTATATGCTGTATTTTGTAATATATTTATTTCACAATTGGACCAACTAGAAGTTTCTTATTTCACAGAAAGTATTGATATCACATTATATACTGTATTTTGTAATATATTTATTTCACAATTGGACCAACTAGAAGTTTCCTATTTCACAGATTTGAATAAAATGTTCTGATTATAAATGCAAATTTTTTTGGTATAATGATCACATCTTGAAATATTACCATAATATGTTAACTAACTGTATAATTTTACATTTCATTGGTTACTATAGCATTCTATAATGATAATGTGTAAAATTCTTGAAGATTTTTTTTAAATTTGAAAATGAAATTTTACATTTGTAATAATTAAGTTATGAACATTTGTAATTTTACAAATGTTCATAACTTAAGGAGCTGTACGTGCTTTTATAAATACAGGTAATCCTCAACATACAACAGTGATGTAATCAGTAAATTCTGTGATTGGTCAATGCAATTCAATGAGTTTGAGTTTTGGACTTAATGGTCTGATATATGGAAAACACCTTTTTTTGTGTCAATAATATTTTGTTTTTTGTGTTTATTAAAATAATTTATAGTGTCCTAGTAAAGTTTAGTTGTGAAATAATATAAATTTTCGGCATTTCCAACTTCTGATCAAATCTGACTTATGACTGTGGGGTTCAAACTGAATTCTGTTATATTTATTATCCAATAATACTATATTATCTAAGAATAAACATTCAATATGAAGGAAAAATTTTACAGAATATACTTATAAATTCTTAAGTATAAAAGTTAGAATAGCAAAATTAAACCAAAAATATACAAAAATAATTACAGAATAAAGATGATAGGAAGGAATCTATTCAATTCAAACAGTAGTTAACAGACCTTGTGAATTTAGCTGATGCTATATCTTTCCTGTTTTCAGATAATGCATAGATTCTATGTTGGGCATTATTATAAATGTGATATATAGGCATATATTTAGGGCTTCAAAAATTTTATATTCCATGAAACTGATAGTTAGAAATACATACACTGAATCAAAAGCCAACAAAGATAGAAAAATATACAATATTTTATGAAAAACTTAATACATTATAATAAAACATTTTTGTTTATTTTATATTTTTAGTTATATAAATGAATATATAAATGAGAAATGGCTGGGTCAGAAGATTGTTTTTGAGGGAATTCAATTCAAAGAAACTCCACCACCATCTGGAAAATCGGAAAAACCATTCGCTAGTTGCAGTGATACAGTCAAACGGAGGAAAGTTCGTCCGCTCCTACAAATGTTTACAAAAGATGAACTGATATTTGCGTCAAGAACGAGTGTTACGTGAAGTTGAAAAACAGATGCAGCTTATATAGTTAAGTGAGTATCTAGTTTTTCTTCTAAAAGAGCCTCAGAAATAAAAAAAATCTGTGTTACACTTTATAGCAACAATACACAAAAATTACAGCTGAAACAGCTCTTGCTTTGTATATAAACACAATACTGACCAAAAAATAATACATTGCTGTACAACAAATGAGTAAATCTCATGATGCAAACAATTACCCAAACTATAATGCATTGTTGCTTGTCAAAAGCAATGTTATCCATGCAGGACATAGGAAAGACGTAACAATTAAGTGAAATTCAGCCGAAGTTAAACTCCAGTCGTTAGTGGAATGTACAATCCAAAGACTACTTTTCCTTCAAAATGAAGTACTTGAACACATTGCTATTGCTGATAGCGGTAGTACTATCAGAAGAATAAATATTTATTTATTTGTACTTTCAAACAAATATCAAAAGCAAATATATGAGTAATGCTTTGTAAAATTCAGTTTTGATTTTATTTCAGTTATTCTTCGCAATATATACCTAAATATGTGCAAATTATTCTTTCAAATTAATCTTCTATCCTTTTGTAAAGTTATCCAAGCATTCATTTTAGGTTTTTTCAAATAAAATAATTTCACTTGCCCAGATTGGCAAAAATGACCACTGTGGGGCAGGCCAATTCCAACCATGGGCTGCACCTACACACATGGATGGGAAATGGATGTGAAGGACAGGGATCACCAGGTCGAATTCAGAACCCTGAAAAAACTTTTCAGGAGATGTGGGACCTAGGTCCTCTTGTGTGACACACCAACACATTACCACATGGTCATATGGCTGACTAACAACTATTGTTGGAATTAGTATATTTTATGTGTGGCCTGAGACAATTTTTTTTTCTTCAAATGTGGCCCAGGAAGCCAAAAGATTGGACACCCCTGCTATACATCATCATAATAAACATAACAAACACAAAATTAAAAGAACCAAACAAAAAACGATGCCTTTGTACATTAGTTCATTGTGCATAGATTACATTGATTAATCCCAGAACTTAATAATGATATCACTATCATAAGTAAAAGTGATCAGAAATTAACACTTTTATGTATGTATTTTTATGTATGTACATAATTTTAAGATTTTATATTTACTAGAGGTGCTGTAATTGAAAGGGAAAGATGTAAATAAAAAATTTCTATAATTGAATCATATTACAACAAAGCATTGACATATCTGCCATCTTACACAATACATTTTATTCAATATTAGTGATTGTGTTTTCCCAAACTTTTTGCTTTCTCAAGATTTGAGATTCCCTTTTTGAAAATTCTTGAGAATCTCAAGATTTCAATAAAAAACAATTAGTTAAAAAAATACTTGCTTTTAATAAGGATAAAAACAAATGAGGCAGAAAAAATTGTGCAAAATGAAAACAAATAATATTGGATTGTTTTATATTTGTTTTTTATTTAACATTTTAATTATATTGAAGAAATAGATCACATTTCAATAATAATGAAAAAAATAATCATATTTGTTTTACAATTACTGAGGTTTTATTAAAATAGCTTTTCAATACACACAATCTATTTGTATATCTGCTAAACGAGTCCTGGTTTGGATACAAAAATTTCAGAAATGGAATTTTTGTGCCCAGACTTATGTAGATCTATATAAGCTTTTTAGCTTATACCACTTCTTATTTTTTACATATCACTATATTTGACTATCTAGAGATTGTAGAGTCTAGAATCTAGACCAACAGATATATCTCTTAAGAAAAGCTTAGGATCCTTTTATTTTGGCTACATAATTTTCTAAAAGAACTTTATAGTAGCTGGCCATTAAATGAACATGGGAGTTTTGGGAATGATTGAGGGTTAGCTATTCATTCATATCCTTTGATATACTATATCAGATTACACTACATTATATCTCCTATTTACCATAGACATCATTAAATATAATTGTTACTCTGGTGAACCACTGAATGAGTAAAAACCAGATATTTATTTTGGCTTTGTTATGTAAATGTCATCAACAAATCTGCCTATGGCATAACATGACAGGTCTATAATAATAGAAATCTTTAAAATTAAAACTAAAATGAATGATTTTTGTATAATTTAATTGATCTATGTATTATTTTAGGTTTATATGCCTGTTTTAAGTATTATTTGTGATTAAATTCAGATAATTTTCTTTTTGAAATATAAAGTTAGTTGATGTAATATGAATAAACCATATAAGTTATTAGCTTAGTTTATTGACTCAAAGACTTTGAAGGGCCAAAATAATTTATGTATTGCTATGAAAGTTTTAGGATACGAATTCACAGAATTTTTTTAATTCTTGAGATTTATAAAAATTTTTCTTGAGAATCAGGAATCCTGAAATAATAGTAATTAAAAATTCTCGAGACAAGAATTTCAAGCACAATCACTATTCAGTATGTTTTGTAGTATATACAATACATATGAGTACATTTTGAATTACAAATTTTTCAATTCACAAATGAATCTCAGCAATGCATTATGTTTGTAACAAAAGGTTAGCATGTGTTCACAAATATGTTTTATTTAAAGCATAAATCAGTTATTTTTTGATTAATTCTCTACTGTTATTATTCAACTTAATAAGATTAACTAAATAAATATTAATCTAATTTTACAAAATTTTCTGAATTTTCATATATATATATATGCATTATATTCCTTTCAGTCCAGGAGACATCAAATATATCATGAATATAGAAAAAGTTTATTTAATTTCCTTACATTCATAATTTTATTAAGTTTTTTAAAAAAATTATTTTTCATTTAATTTTTTTTCTTAATTATTATTATAATCAATAAAAAAATTATTTTTCTTGATTATAATAATTATCAAAAATGAATCATAAAAATATTTTATCCACAAAAATCAGCTTTTAAGGATAAAATAACAGCTCCAATTAAGTGAAAAATAAAATATAGAGTTGCTATTTTATTCCTTAAAAGCTAAATCAATAAGTGAAAGTAAGAATTAATTTCATTTACACAAAAATCAGCTCATTCTTTTTCAATAAGTAGCATAAATATGTTAAATCAGATAATATTAGATTATTAATTATTGCTTACTTATAATAAATAAAAAATTATTCATAAATTTATGTTGTAATTCATTTACATTATCTTTTTATAAATTTAATTATACTAGCAAAACATACTTTCTCTTTTGTTAATTCATTATTAGGCTCCTTTTCTTCTTTTTCTAGATTTGTTTCAACAGATTTAATATCAGTTTGAGTTTCTGAAATTATAATAAATAAAACTACTAAATTTCACTTTTTGTAGGAAATGCGTCAATAGTAGATTTTGGTTTATTAAAGTGAGTCTATCATGGCTTGTATTAAATGGCTGGATGTTAATTTTATTCAGCCAAGCAATTTTACTTGTGTGTAAAATCCTTTCTTGACATCTTGGCAAAGATTAGTGTATGTATGTTGTCCATACTTTTGAAAAAATCCCTAAAATGTATCAAAAATTGAAAATTCCTTTCCTGCTACTGTCCCAATTATGCGAAAAGTTGTCCCAATTAAGCATTTATATTTTGTATTTGTTTATTAGTTTGGTTTTCATTCTTTGAGATTTGTCCCAATTACACGGTCTAATTAACCGATGTACCAATTAAGCGGAATCCACTGTATTCAAATTACAATTAACCAGTGTCCCAATTAAGTGGAATCCACTGTATATACTGATAAGATACAAAACAAAATATATAGTTCAAACTAATTTTTGATTATAACAATTTTCAAAAATTCTAAGAATTCTAGAACTAATTTTCAAAATTCTTTAACTGCATTTACTATTTTACAGAAAATATTGAGTTAGTTTTGACATAGTTTGAACTAAAGAGGGTTTTGTTTGTACTGAAAATATTAATTTAAAAAAAAAACTATTTTTTGAATAATTTCCTGCTATTAAATAACACAGGAAACCTTCATTTAGACCAGTTTTCATGACGGCATGGTCAAAGATCCAATAATGTACAAATAGGCAGCATTTATATCATATTTTAAAAAAATATTCACAAACTATACGACCTCCATAGAGAAAAATAGAAAGTTGATACTTATTCTATTGAACAGTTATGAACATGGATACAACAAAATCTTTATGCTTAAGTTATATAATATATTGATAATAGAAATTTTAAATAGTTTTTATGAAAACAATTGAGACTTTAATTGGAGGATATAACACTAGAACATCAGATATGCAGTTCTACTATATTCTTTAGGTAATAAAAAACTGTAAGAAGGATAATCAAAATCTTATGTACAAACTAGAAATAAAATGAAACCCAATGATATTTGGCCTGTCATACAGTGAAGAAGACCGGTATGATAAAGGGCACTAAACAGAAGTATACTCTTTCCCTTTCTTTAATAATGAATTTCAAAGGAAAGAAGAATATGTAGTATAAAAATAAGAGACAATGACGAAAGACTTGTAGAACATAGCCAGGCAACAGAAAAAAAAGTGAAATTAACATTGCATTAGCTAGATGTTTTGAAAGTAATATAGTAGTTAAGTGACAAGATGTAAAAAAAAGCAAAACATATAATAACCTGACAGATGCCAAGAAGACTGAGAAAATCATCATTCTTGAATATATAAAATATAAGAATATGATGAATGAACAACCATCAGAAGCCATTCCTAGTGCAAAGTTTTATCATACTCAGAATTCATTATAGGAGTTTAAACAGAATAATTTTTATGACCAGATATTGATCATATCCCAAGTATATATTATCTCATCATTCATAAGGTTGCATAAAGTTTGTGAATCATTTAAAAAGAACTATATTAAAGTAACATAATAAGTTAATAAAAACTTTGTTTAAAGAAGTTTTTATTAACTTCAAACTTCATTAAATAGTACTCTTCAATTACAGTGATGTAATATCTATATAAAATTGCAGCTTTGTAACAAGTATCTATCTCTCTCATATCTTTTTATTAACATAATCATTGAATATTTTTTTACCAATATATTGCTTATAAATTTTCACTTACTATATTTGGATAAGAGATTAAAAAAAAGAGTAATGAATTACTGTTAAGTGCCGAAACATCTTTCTATAATTATATGTTATCTACAATTTTATGATATCACTTTGATCTAGAGCTAACTTTTAAAAATAAATATCCATGTACTTGTACAACCAAAACATTGATCACAGACCACTTTATAACAATTCTCTTGGAGATAACATTAAATAATCAAAGAAATGGTAACAACTATTCAATATTCTGTGATCCATTTTCTTCTGTTTAAGTGAATAATTTTTAACTTATAAATTAATTTAAAGCACTAATAAGCAGTCCTATATTTTTTCTAATAAATCAATTTAATACGAGTAATGTTTTCGGCTTTTAAGCCATCTTCAACTCTTACAATCCATTTAAGTTACGGAACACAATACAAAACATTACAATTCTAGAACTTAAAATTTTACGTTCTAGAATTGTAGCATTTTGTATTGTGTTCCGTAACTTAAACGGATTGTAAGAGTTGAAGATGGCTTAAAAGCCGAAAACGTTACTCGTATTAAAATGATTTATTAGAAAAAATATAGGACTGCTTATTAGTGCTTTAAATTAGTTTATAAGTTAATCAAACACTGAAAAAAGCAGTAAGTTTTTGATTTTTGGAATAATTTTTATATTTAAATATGTTATTTAGCTTTTCAAGTTGTTATATTCAACTTACGATTATGTTTAAATTATTGTAAAACGTAATACTTAATCAAAATTATTAAACTAGTAAAAATGTTAATCATGTGATGGCATGACCTATAACCATAAACAGTAAAAACTATTTTAAGAATTAATTAAATTAAAAGTATAATGCAGAATTATCAAATAAATAGTGTTTTAAGAATTAATTAAAATAATTAAAACAGCTTTATTTACAGTGTAAAATCTAACAAAACAAACAAATTTTTAGATTTAATTTTTGAATAACTTTTTGGCCTAAAATATTTGACTATTCTTAATTACTTTATATCTCCATAAACAATATCTTGGAGTGGAAATAGGAGTCCTAAAACTAACAGGAGAAGAGACCAAAATTGACCAAGTCTCTTAACAGACAGAACCATAAGCATCAAAAATGACAGTTCCTCCCTCCAATTTCAGTTAAAAAAACATGATTAGCAAATAAGGTTCGAGAACCAATTTGACCTTTTCCTCAATTTATGGTATTGATAGAGACATCGAAAGGGCAAAGACAGACAATATTTCTGAGAAACCAGTCCAGTATTCGGAGCTGTTATGTGTGTGGTTGTGTGTAAATATATTCTCTGGTGTTCAGTTTTTATTATAGCTTTATATCTGACTTATAGCAAACTTCTCTAAACGAAAATCAAGAAAGAAATATAAGAAAGGAAAATATTAGTCTTCTCTTTCTCAAAGATATTATTTGTAAACATGCTGTGATGTTTAAGCCCAGGGTGCCCAGTTACAACTTCCCATTGACTTCTTGTTTGACCTAGGAGTCAGCGATGATGGTAATCATGTTTGCTTAGCCCATATATAAGTACCCTTGTCATCCAGCCCATGGCCAGGAGCTCTTTAATACATCAATCTTCTTAATTATATTTTTAATAAATTCATAAATTAAATATATTTAGTCACATAAAATATATAAAGATATAAATATAAAAATATTTCCTGTATGTGTATATGTATATAATGGCATGGCGGCTCGTGATTTGAAATCATGGTGTGTTGCAACTTCCAAAATATCGAAATATGCATACACACTATAAATACAGTGTACATTCATACTTCAACTTAAGTTGTTTCAATTTACGTTGTTTTCAACTTTACATTGAATTTTTTGTTAATAGGAAAAAGAAAAGTCTACTGAAGGCTGGGTCTCACAGTGTAAAACGTGATGTAAAACATCGCTATATTGATGCTGTTGTTACTTTCTCTATATCACTACACTCTATGTCTTTAAGACAAAGTTCACTGTTGTTCAACTTTCTACACTGCATACAAGAGTATCTTGATCATTCATCCAATTTGAGTATGAGCTGGTTATTGAAACTTATAAAATTATTTAGAAGCTTGAAAATGTTATTAGCAACATTATAGAATTATTTATAGAGGGGTCTAGTTCATTTTTAAAGAGTTTATTTGACTTACATCATGAGTCTTGGAACATATTAATGACATAAAGTGAAGTATGATAGTATATGGTAAAATATCAAAATTATGGTAAAAATTAAAAAAATAATTAAAAATGAAAAAATATTATTGTCAATAAAATTATACAGTTTGGTATAATTCAAGATTACTTCAAAAATTTCATTCTCAACTACTGCATTTATTCTAAACACTTAAAAATATTACTAATTGAAGCACTTTACACAGTTGATTATATAAAAAAATCTTTTATTTGAAGTCTTTTGGTTAGTATGATAACCATCTTCAACGAAAAATACTGGAATACAATCAAATTTGAATTATACAAACATGCTAAGATTCTAAAGATTTAAACATTTTTTAAAATATTTTAAATTTGGATTAAAATAATTCACATTTCTATTATAAATAACAGCCTTAAGTTAATCTTATCGTTTTCTATATTAAACTAAAGAATTAACCTAAGATAAAATAAAATAATGCATATGTCTAATATAATAATATTGGGCCAATATTATAACAATATTTAAAAAATAATAATAAAATATAATTTTCATCATCATTATCATAGATGGTTGCCTTCGTTAAGACTTGCATCAGAAGGAGAATTTTCTAATTTTGTGGAAGGTTTGGGACCAGGTCAATTAGTTGGAAGACAAGTCTTAGCATCTCCTAGTCTAGGAGATATTCAGCTAAGCATGTGCGACCGTAAAGGAAATCTTGAAGTCGAAGTAATAAGAGCTCGTGGTTTGCAGCCAAAAGCTGGAGCAAAGGGTTCACCTGGTAAGATATTTCAATAATTTCATTCTCAACTACTGTGTTTATCCTAAACACATAAAAATATTACTAATTGAAGCAATTTATACAGTTGGTTATATAAAAAAATCTTTTATTCAAAGTACTTTCGGTTAGTATGATAACCATCTTCAACAAAAAATACTGGAATACAATAGAATTTGTTTGAATTATACATATGCGCTAATATTCTAAAAAATTAAACATATTTAAAAATATTTTAAATTTGGATTAAAATAAAGAATTAACATAAGATAAAATAAAATAATGCATATGTCTAATATAATAATATTGGGCCAATCTTATTATATTATAACCTAAAAAATGAAAAAATTTAATAAAGAATAAAAATAAACAATAAAATAGTAAGTAAATAAAGGTTTTTCATTGAATGTCTTCTATTGGAGGGCATATATCCATGCTGCCAGGGTTATATATCCACTGTTTAAGTCTTTAAAATCTTAGCGCATGTGTATAATTCAAACAAATTCAATTGTATTCCAGTATTTTTTGTTGAAGATGGTTATCATACTAACTGAAAGTACTTCAAATGAAAGATTTTTTATATAACCAACTGCATAAAGTGCTTCAATTAGTAATATTTTTAAGATATTTCAATTTTAAAAGATAACATTAGAGTTTATAATATTATTTATGAATAACTAAATTAAGAATTGTATTTTTCAATTTATTAATTTATTTTGTTAGATATCATTTTTATTGATCAGAAAAGTCTAACTATATTATTATAAATTTTATTCTAATTACATGTGTTTTTTAAGTTACAAACAATTCACATGTTAGTTTTGTTTATAATTTGTGTTGTTCTTAACTTGGATGCTGCTGTTATGTAAAAGTACTGTATTGTGTAATTGTTTCCATCTTGAAATATGTTGTAATATGTTAACTATGTAATTTTACATTATATTGATACTAGAACATTCTACTATCATAATGTTTAAAATTCCCAAAGAGTTTTTGAAATTTTGTAAGTATGAATGTTTGTAACTTGAGGAACTCCAGTATTCATATACTTTTTTGTATAAGCAATTAAAATACAATTTAATCTCAGTTCATGAGAATAAAGCATTTCTGAAAAATGTTCATGAATCTAGGTCTAAATTGTCATTAACTTGAATTAAAAAAATATAATGCATTCTTGGGTCCAAAAATGCCAATCATTTTTCATTTGCAAAAAATACAAATCATTTTTTGCTGAAATATTTTAAAATATCAATTTAAATTACATCAAAGTATCTTCTATAATTACTGTTAATTTTTATAAAACAATTTAAATAATAGAATTTCCTAGAAGGGTGTGTAATGAAGAAACAGGTTACCAATATGGAAATGTTATAAAAACTTTCATTCATACAGGCTAATATGTTGTTTATTATCTGGAGTATTCAAATTCAATTCCAGTTCCTCTATCAGTACATGCATTTAGAGAAATCTGGATCCAGTTCATCAAATTCCATTATTCAAAATAGTACAAGATAAGATAATCACTTACCACCTTGGAAGATCTGGATTCAGTTCTAGATCCAACACCTCCAGATTTTCAGGAAGGATCCAGATCCAGTATGTTGAATCTAATCTTCAATATTCCAGTTGACTCCACCAGGAGTATTGGTGGCTCATAGTGGCAGTAGAATGCCCTTCTGTTTAATAACCACTACTTGGAAAAAAGTGTAAAAAGAATGAGATGAAAGAAGTGTAAATTTGAGTAAATAATTAGATATTGTTATTACAATCTAAGTGGTTTTATAAAATTAAACATTTTGGAATGCCCTTCTGTTTAATAACCACTGCTTGGAAAAAAGTGTAAAAAGAATGAGATGAAAGAAGTGTAAATCTGAGTAAATAATTAGATATTGTTATTACAATCTAAGTGGTTTTATAAAATTAAACATTTTATTTCATTAAAATTAATATACTTTACAAATCTATTTGGCTGGTAATTTTTATATTTCTTACTAATATTTTCAGCTCCATATGTGAAGGTATATCTTGTAAATGGTCGCAAATGTATAGCTAAGACTAAGACTTCTATTGCCAGAAAAACATTAGATCCCCTTTATCAGCAACAGTTAGTGTTTCATGAAGATTACAGGGGTTGTGTTTTACAGGTATATTTTCATTGTTATCAAAAATATTTTTATATTAATTATAATATGTTAAAAAATATTTTCATCGTAAAATTTTTAAATAAACTTAAAGAAGTAAATTTTTTAAATGATTATTTGTTATGTTATTGAAATAATACAAGATACTTAGTTTGATGATGATAATTTATTATACAGGTAGTCCTTGATTTAAGACAGAGTTCTGTTCCAAGAATTTTAAATCTGCTATTGTAAGTCAAAAATGGTCAGAACTTAGAAATGCCTAAAATTTATGGATTTCCCATTACCAATATTTATTATTACAACTATACTTTACATAATAAACTTAATGAACACAAAAATACAAGAACTAGGCATAAAGATGCTTTCCCTATATAAGACCATAGAGTCAGGGCATCAAACCCAGGTCAATTGCATTGACCAATAACATCATTGTTCTAAGTACAAGTTGATCATAAGTCAAGGAATACCGATATTTAATTTAGTAATTACATTGTTGTGAATTGTATGTATAAACTATTTAAATTTAATTTAATTTTATGATCTTATGAAAAATTTGTTAATACATAAAATTCACAAATAAATACTTTTCTTCTATTTTAAAGTATCCAAACAATATTATATATAAATTATCATCATCATAAAAGATATCATCAATAACACAATTTATCTGGGCTAAGGAGAAATAAGCTATATTAAAACACTTTTGATTGTTCTTATTAATATTCATCTAGATGTTTTAGAAAGTTCTCCCCACATTTTATTTTATAAAAAGATATGCCATTGTATTTTGATAACTTTTATTTACAATGCTCATTTCTTGGTCAATAGATCAAAAGAATAATACCAAATTACTTAGCTTCCAAGAAACTCTGTCCTGTCTTCAATAAATGTTTTTTAAGATATGCAAAAGATATTATCTACAGGTTAAAAATTGACAGTATTTCAAATTTACAACAAAGGATTAGATTAATAATCTGTATGTTAGCCCTTGATTTATTATTTCAAATATAGATTAAAGTGAAATATAATTTTGACATATGAAGAGCTATTAAGAAAATTCTTTTTAAATTACATTCAAATTAGAAGAAATTTCTTAGTTAATTTCAACAAGAAATATGTTAATTCAGTTAATAAATATTAATATCTGAAATTCTGATTCTATCTCAACACTATGTATATTTTAGCATATATTCTCTGTCTAGATATTCTTATCTTGAATTAAGAGTAAATTTACATTATAATTTCATTTATCTTCTTTATCTAATGACAAATATGATAAATGTAAAACATTCTACAAACATACTGGTTTGATTTGATGTATTATACATGTAAAAAATAAGCTCTAATTCAAAGTGAAAAAATAATAATTTATTATTACTTTCGACTTCAAAAGTCATTCTTAGCTTTTTTTAAACAATTAGAATACATTTTGAAAAAACGTTAACTAACTGTCTAAAAAACTTTAATAATTTATTATTTTTCCACTTTGAATTAGAGCTTATTTTTTACATATACAGTTATTCTCTAAGTGGAAGATTATATATACATTATGTATTATACAGGGTCCGGCAAAAAGATCTGATGGTTTTTAATTAAAAATAACGCACTTATTATATAATAATGACTAAATAATATTTAAAATTATACACAAAGCAATAATATACACAAAAACTATTTGTTTGTTGTAATTTTAAATACACTTTTCATTCATATTGATTTTACAATATATCAATGGATATCCTGTCACAACGTAAACTGTCAATAAGCAAGCGCTGTCAGACAGCCTAGGCAGTTATAGATAGATCGATTATAGCTTATAGAGATGATCAATTAAAATGACTCTTTTAGGATGATTTAAAACGACTAATGAGATTTATTGAAGATTACTATCATTATTGATGGCAGGTAATACTTCATAGGTACATTGGTGTATAGTACAGTATATTGGAATGTTTTCGTATAATAAATAAATCGACTTGAAATCGCAAAAGACCTGAAAACCATGGATAATTTTCAAAGAAGTCTAATACAGGATATAAAACGTCTTTGTTTAAAAAGATAACTATTATTCAAAATCAAAAAATATTTTCTGAAAAAATATTCTCCTTGAAAATAATTATAAGAAAATAAAACTTGTCCAGAATAATGAATATTATGTTTAAAAAAATATTCGCCTAAAAACAATCGTAAGAAGAATGAAACCTCCTGGAAGATGAATATTCTGTCGAGAAAAATTCGCCTAAACAATTGTAATAGAACGAAATTCAGGTAGGAAAATGAATTATTTATCAAAAAATATCCCCTACAAATAAGCGGGAGTACTTGCACTAGCTAATAATATATAAATTATAGAATAAATTTATATTAAAATATTGAACTATTAATTCATTTAATTATTTTATTCAAATTTATTTTAATTAATTCAAAAATTTATTCTAATATTAATTTATTAGCTCTCCAAATGTGATTTATTCATAGAATTGGTCATAATATAATTATATTATTATTATTTATCAGTATACAGTATATATATATATTTCGTTAAAATTTATAATAAAATTATGTTTTCTCATAATTTTCTATTATTGAATGTGCTGTGCTATCTTTTTTATAAAAATAATTTAAATCCACTTACTGCATTTGAAAAATAATGTACTTTAATTTCATCTAATGTAATTCTCTTTTTATTCCATAGATTAGACCTATATTTCGCAGTCGTAATAAGCCTTCAAATATTCGTAAATCATCAGCAGAAGTTACTATCATATAGTAAGTATTATTAAAATTAATAAGTTTTGTTTTAAAAATATTCTTTCGCTAATTGTTTGGTTTATCGCAAAAATACTGTGGAAGTTCTGAATTTGTTGCAAGATACTTTTATTATTCCAATATTAATACCTATCATTTTTTAAAGCGTATTTAAGAATGGTGATGATTTTACTCCTCCTTTAAAATTTGTGTTGAGGAAACGTGATTTTATTTATTGGGATAAAACATTAGAGTCGATAGGAAAGAAGATTCAATTGTCATCAGGATATGTGAAAAAGTAACTACTTTTATTTAATTTTAGTTATTAAAAATGTATAATTTCCCTATATCAAAATAAATTTATTATATTTGCTATTCAGATTACTAAAGTTTACGTAGATATTTAATTATTATAATTATTACTATATTTGTACGGTATAGACGGAAACAAAATCATATTCAGATACATTCTTCAGAATTAAGCTTAAAGCAGCAAGTGATTATGAGATTTTAATGTCTTAGAAGGGTTGTCCAACCCTGATCTAAATCATTAAAAATCTCATAATCACTGCTTCAATGAATGCGCTCTAACATAAAATCATAAACTTCATTTAAAACATTGAGATTTTTATGTACTTATGGCGAATTTCAAAAAATAAAAAATAATATAATCAAATATCCTTTCGCTAAATAATAAAGAAAAAGAAATTTGTTTAATTTTTATACTAAAAAATAATGAAGTTTTTATTATTGTAATATCTATTTAAATTTCCTATTTCCATTTTATGAAATATTTCTTATTTCAGTGGCTAAAATTTCTTGACAGTTTTTATTATTGTAATATCTATCTAAATTTCCTATTTCCATTTTATGAAATATTTCTTATTTCAGTGGCTAAAATTTCTTGACCCCTCAATGATTTTTAAAAAATTTCTGAACGAAAAGAAGTCAAAGATTATTAGTTATGACATTTTTGCTTATTTGTCATAGTAGATATCATATATTGTACATTATTTTACTGTAACATTTTTGTTTATTTATCATAGTGGATATCATATATTGTGCATTATTTACTAATTTTTTTGCTTAATAACTATCCTAGAATAAGTATATTTTATGTGCGGCTTGAGATAATTTTTTTCTTTAAATGTGGCCCAAGGAAACAAAAAGATTTGACACCCCTGTTCTATACAATTGATAACGTCAGGCGATTTGTGATATGAAAAGTAATTACAACAGTGATTTCATAAAATCTCTTTTTCATTATAGCATTTAACCGTTCATACAAGTTTGCAAATATTATATTATTAAAAATACATCATCATCACACCCGTATTCTTGTAAGAGGTTGTGTACTAATTACAACAGTGATTTCATAAAATCTCTTTCATTATAGCATTTAACCGTTCATACATGTTTGTAAATATTATATTATTAAAAATACATCATCATCACACCCGTATTCTTGTAAGAGGTTGTGTAGTATTCGAAAAAGAAGGGGAAAAACATTTAAATGCCACCAATCAGATGGCGCCATACATCTCTGTCTCTATACATAATACTAACTTTTTCTACGATCATCCTTTTTTCTTATGCATGTCTGCTTCCGCTTCTTATACAAAATATAATCATATATTTTTCAATTTTCGGATTTATTTCTTTAAAATTCCTCATTGATTATGGCATTTATAATTACAATATTTGTATTAAAACTTTAAATATTATGATATATTAAATTTACTTTTCAATACTTTCATGTCTTATCATTTTAAGGACAAAGAATTCTATAAGGTATTTAATTTATAATGTAATGTTATAAATCATGAATAAAATTAGCATTTAATATAGTATAAATAATTCGAAGTATAAATTGATGCAAGATTTTATTGTTTTGATTTATAAAAAGTGCATTTTTATTATATATAAATAAGACTTATTAAAGTAATATTAATAATGTAGTATATTTAATATTTATTCACAGATTATGTACCTTAGAAGGCCAAGATATTAAGAACCCTGAGGAATTGATTAATCGGCAGAATTATGTCGCAGTTGGTGCAAATGAGCATTTTAAATATGGAAAATATGTCACAGAGAAGTTACCTGTTTCCACCAAACCATCGTCAGTGTAAGAATATTTTACAAATATTTTAAATTAATAATTCGGAATCTTTCATTTTGAAATGAGTTTATTAAAATTATATGTATAAAGTAAATTCTAAAATTTCAAATAATTCAATAAAACATTGTATATGGCAGTTTTAAGACAAAATTAATTTAATAATTAAGTTTATGTACATAAATAAATATATGCGTATTAATATTCTATACTTATGTATTAATAAATGCATATTATTTTTATTTGTCAGTAAAAATAAATCACCACCATCAGTGACTGGAGTTCAAGCTAAAACTGTTAATAAAATTATTCAAAATAGTAATGAAAATATTATTGAAAATGATATTAAGTTTATTCAAGATAATAGTGAACAAATTATAGAAGAAAATAATAATTCGAATGCTGTACAGAAAAGTGAATTAAAACTGAAGAAGAATGAGTTAGAAACTAAGACGAATAAATCAAATTGCATTGAAGGATATTTCATTGGAACCGGTGATGGAATATTTAAAGCTCAACAACAAAAGCTGTTAAGTACTATCACAGAAATTAATTTAGATGAAGGTAAATATAAAACACTATGATATTTTAAATTAAATTCATTTTTAATATACAGATATTTTATTGGACTATCAGAAATAAATGTGTCAAGTTTGGTGATTATAATTTTTACTATTTTTTAAATAAAAAGCATAGAGTCGCATTCTTTTGTGGGACCTGCGGATGATATGAACAGACTTTTTGCCTACCTGCGGGCTATGTAGTAAGCAAAGATAGGTGATGAGATTTTTCCCGCAAAACGACACAGAAACTATATTTGATAACAAACAACTATTTTTATTAGAGAGAGAGTTTACATTGGTAACAGTATTTTTGCCAATCAGCGGGAGTCAGCGGAAATCGATTTTGTGATTACAAATAAATTTTCGCGAATAACGAGAATCGATTGTACTTAATTGTGAAACGGAAGTGCGAACTGCGAAACGTATTTTATAACGCCATATACCAATATCTCTATAATCTGAAATATATTAACTTATATAGTTAAATTTTTTATAGTTTTAAATAAAACTTTTAAACATTGCTTTTAAATCACGTTTTACTTTCAAAACGCCGACATGTTTTTATTGCTTGTTATGACGACATTCAAAACGACGAAATCTGCTCCTGAACATCAGATGTTAAAGAAAAAAGCATTAATTGAAAGAACAAATGTATTATCTTGGTTAATTTTTAATAGTTTTAAATAATAAAACTTTTAAATAAAGTTTAGACTGTTAAACATTCAATTGCGAGTAAAATTATGAATGGTGATCATGCATCGTTGTAATCGTGCTAGGAAGTTATATTCCTTCCTTCATTAAATTAGATACACGCCATACTTCTGTAAACAGATTATCATCTATATTAAATCTACAACAATTTCCAATAGTGTTAGCTTTTGCAATTAAAATCAATAAATCACGGGAAGATTTTTGACAAATTTGGAATTTACATCGACAACACTATTATTTAATCATGAACAGTTATATGTAGCATTATCGATCAAAGGAAGGTATTAAAATTCAGTGACAATATATAAAAAGCTAAATTCATATAACTAAAAACTGCTTACATATAATATATGCAAAGTTGTTTGATAAGAAGTTTTGTGAATAATTTGTCAGATATATTAATTATTATTTTTTATTATCCGTTTCTTCTGTTCGACATAACTAAACATGACAGAATTGAAGCCCTAAGCGCCGCGCAAGACGGAGCTAGTGAAGTGGGAGGTTATGTCACCTTAGGCGGCAGGATTATTATACATGTATGGTCATAATATAAAAATTTATTCATAAATATTATTAAAATGCACATATTATTTTTAAAAATGATAAATTTGCAAATTTTGCACAATAAAAATTTGTTTTAATAAATTTTTATTGTGAAGTTTGAAAATTTATTAATATCAAAAAAGTCATAAGACTAAATTTGTTAGGAAATGCTGTTCAAAGAATAAAAATTTCGTGAATGGCACTGACATTTCATTATACTGTATATAGTGTATAATAATAATGACTATTTTATTAAATCCAGAGATAAAAAACCAAAACATGAAATTATAGCCTTTTTTTTAATGATTTTTAATTCAGTTCTCCTTTTTAATAATAATAATTTATTATTATTTATTTGACTCTAAGGAGCATGACAGTCCACTCAAAGTTTGTCAAAAGGTCCTGAGTTTGACGGGAGACGTGAGGTCGGGCGTTGTCGTGAAGCAGCGTTACACCGGCTGTCAGTCTTTGACTCTAAATTTATTCAATCAATCTTAGAATGATGTGGGAGAATTGAAGTCTTTTTAAACCTGTAAAGCGAAAATTACATATATTAATAGCGAAACGTGGCTGGTTGGATGTGTGGATATACCTTTTGTAGTAAAATCATTGTACTAATTCCTATAATTATAATATCGTTAGAAACGTCTAATCCTCGGATTTTTGCGACAGCCATAATTTTTTTGTCGTTATTAATTAATTTAAAAATTAACGAATAAAAATTAAAATTGTAGTTCATTTTATTGTCAATAGATGGCGCTAAGTATCAGCAGCGTAGGAATAATATATGACTTAACTGATTTTTTAACACCGCCGATATGTCAGGATATACCAATGTTTTTTTACAACAGTCATTGTTACATCACGGTGACGTCACATCAGGACTAAGGCTCTAGATAGGGGGTATACTCATCGGCCGCCATTTTTGGTCAGTAGTTACTGTACGTTCGTATGTAGATTTGCGCACTTTTCTGTTGATGGAGGTTGTTCGGCTCCAAATTGTACAAATAGCTCTTCAAAAGGGTTCCAGATCTTTATACGTTCCCCAGGTTAAAGGAACACTTGAGTAGCCAATGCTTCCGGAGTGACGATGAAGTCAAAGAAGAGGTGAAATCAGGACTAAGGCTCTAGATAGGGGGTATACTCATCGTCCGCCATTTTTGGTCAGTAGTTACTGTACGTTCGTATGGTGATTTGCGCACTTTTCTGTTGATGGAGGTTGTTCGGCTCCGAATTGTACAAACAGCTCTTCAAAAGGGTTCCAGATCTTTATACGAGGATTGATCCAGAAATAAGGTTCCCATCAATGTTACAAATAGACAACATTGTTTATTCTCATAGCAATGTACATTGTTGGAAAGAAGACACTTTGCTCTATTTTTCGACATAATCGCCATCTTTTTCTATGCATTTTTGTAGACGGTGCTCCAATTCTGTATCCCAATGTCGTAAACTCAGCCGCCAACCCGTTGAGGAAGCGTTTCACCTCTTTGACTTCATCGTCACTCCGGAAGCATTGGCCACTCAAGTGTTCCTTTAACTTGGGGAACAAGTGATAATCGCTAGGCGCGAGGTCCGGACTGTACGGTTGGTGGAGCATGACAGTCCACTCAAAGTTTGTCAAAAGGTCCTGAGTTTGACGGGAGACGTGAGGTCGGGCGTTGTCGTGAAGCAGCGTTACACCGGCTGTCAGTCGTCCTCGCCGGCGGTTCTGGATAGCTCGTCTGAGTTTTCTTAGTGTTGCACAATAACTGTCTGAGTTGATTGTTGTCCCAGGTTCCATGAAATCGATCAGCAGTATTCCCTTACGATCCCAAAACACACTGGCTATGACTTTGCCAGCAGAAGGAGTTTGGGTGGACTGTCATGCCCTACCGAACGTCCGGACCTCGCGCCTAGCGATTATCACTTGTTCCCCAGGTTAAAGGAACACTTGAGTGGCCAGTGCTTCCGGAGTGACGAAGTCAAAGAAGAGGTGAAACGCTTCCTCAACGGGTTGGCGGCAGAGTTCTACGACATTGGGATACAGAAATTGGAGCACCGCTACAAAAATGCATAGAAAAAGATGGCAATTATGTCGAAAAATAGAGCAGAGTGTCTTCTTTCCAACAATGTACATTGCTATGAGAATAAACAATGTTATCTATTTGTAACATTGATGGGAACCTTATTTCTGGATCAACTCTCGTATTTCCAAGAAATACGGATAGAAGTATAATATGAATACAGAATTGTTGTGATGATAAATGGAAATCGATAGAAAATTCGAAACTTTATGAAATAAGTATCGAAGTTAATATATAATGAGAATTAAATATCTATTCTAAAATCACGAAAAGGCCAAACTTAAACAAAAATGTATTATCAATCGGACTCAATCGCTAAAAATACTGAAAGTTATGTAATATGTTGAAATAAATTTTTTATCGAGTTGATTTATTTTCTCCACCTATGGCAGTTTTTTGCTTTTCTTCATTTTAATGTATAAACATTTATTTATAGTAGCAATTATTTATAAAAAATGTTCCACGATTTTAAAAGGAGGTAATTAAAGGAAATAAAACTCTTTCTTCTTAGAATTAAATATATTATTATACTCTAGAACAAAATGCGTTCAAATATCAAAACTTTTTACATATAGAATTAAACAATTACTAAATATTTCTTTTAAAGCATTTTTACAGAGGAGTGTCTATAACTAAGTTTGTCAAATATAAAACTTGCTAAGAATTTAAACGAGTCTGACAAGTGAGATGATGAAAATTAGCCAGTGAGAGGGAATTAATAATAACTGTTACATAAAAATGCTTCAATTTTACTCAAAAATCTTCGCGTAAAGATTTTTAATCAATTAAAAAAATCTCATATAATTTATTCCTATTTGTCATATACACTTGGTCTATACTGATTACAAAGTATTTTGCGGGTTGCACTCTTACAGGAGATTTAGATTTCTATAAATATATCATTTTAAAAAGGAAAATATATAACTCAGCGTATAAATAGTTTTAAAATATAAATGCACCCGTCATCTAAAATCAGTTCGGTTTCTTAAAATACGGAATTAACTAAAACACTATTGATAACATTAATAACAGTATTTTATCGAAGTTACTATTATTTCTTTATCATATCGACAAATATACATATAAACCTGGATAACCAATAAGAGAATACGGAATTGCGCAAGGAATGAATGCTTATAAAAGTTAAATAGCTGTTTTTAATTAGAAGCGATGAAATGCCAAGACCAAAAATGGCGAATGAGCATAACTCTTATTTAGAGCCCTATCGGGACTGTGACGTCATCACTGCAACAAAATCCATTGGTTTTGTTTCCAATTGTTACGTTAATTTACTTAGTATACATATCATGACGATGGCATCACATCGCCGCGAGTCATACTTTATTACATCATCGTGATATCACGGTTTATTAATCCTTTGTGACGCATTCATTATTACGTCATGATGATGTAATCGTGGCGATGATTACTAAATAATAATTTAAAAATTAAGGAAAAAATTAAATTAAAATTGTAGTGCTTCTACAAAGACAAACTCCCCAAGTGGCACAGTAAAATAATAATGGCCGCCATTTAATGATTCCTAAACGTTTTCGGAGAAGTTTTTTCCAGTAATAATCCAAGGATCACTATAGATCTCTGAAAGGAGTTTTACACATTTATATGAACCAGTAATGTCTAGTTATTTATATTTTGGATTGTTCAATCGTTTTCATGTGATTAGTAATAAACACATTTATATGAGCCAGTAATGTCTAGTTATTTATATTTTGGATTGTTCAATCGTTTTCATGTGATTAGTAATAAAACTTATAACCATCAAATTGGCACATTTCTTTCTGATAGTCCAATTTAAATAACTGGACTATTTAGTATTTTTCTAAATGTGCATTCTAAAATTAATATTGAATAATCTCAATTACCATACTGATAAAAATTCATGTCTGCCATAATGTCTTGAAAAACATGAATCCTTGAATATACAAAACAATGTGTTATAAGTTTACGTTTACTGTAATATATAGTGAAAAATGACCAAAGAAATATTTGGTCATTATTTACCAACATAAAGATAAGATAAAATGATAGATGTTGTATATTGCGTTTAAAGTTTGAAGATCTTTTACAATTAAACAAGATTAATCTGATTTAATTATATTAATCAAATCGAAATCATTATATATTTTTATGAAAAATTTAATAAAAATTCATTCATTGGACAAAAAGAAGTTTTCAAATATAATTTTGTCAATTGAAGACATTGTTTATTTTATTATGCCATAATTGGCTTTAGATCAGTGGTTCCCAACCTTTTTTCGGCTATGACTCACCTAAGCATCTCTAAAATCTTGATGCCCACATGACAGAATTTTTGTTATTCAAAAAGTGCACATGGAAGCCTAAAAAGCCATTCACTTGGTCTAAACAAACTTCCAAAGAACATGGCATCCACGAAAAGAAAAATAACAGAAGGAAAGAACAGTCGAAGTACTGAGGAAGAAATTACTAAGAAATTGTTTTATAATAATAATAATAATAATAATAATATGATATGAGGAAAATAGCAAATAAAATTTCAAAATCGCCATGTAGGAGTATATTCTTATTTTAATTTAAAAAATGTGTATGTCACAATATATATTCATATACTGTATATAAGGCCCTAAAACCATAAAAAATGCAAAAAAATTCAAAATGCCCCCCTTAAAAATCAAATTGCCCCCTTGTGGGGCGTGCGCCTCACGTTGGGAATCACTGCTTTAGATATTTACATCGGAGAACATGATCTCAGCAACTGTATATAATTTTTTATTGATACATTCGTAATTTAATATTTAAGCCTTATTTAGTCATTAGATATAGTATATATTTTCTTACATGTTATCTTTCTGTATATGCAGTAGAACAGAGAGTAGATATTATTTATTTTAAAAATAATTTGATTGATTACAGCCTCAGATAGATGTGCATTTAGATTTGATGTATTATATTCGATAATTTAAATTTATCAGATTTATTTCTGGGTACATCAACAAAATGCTATGCACTAAACTTACTTTTCCTGAATGATTTATTAATAAGAATTGAATTTTTTTAACATAATTATTTAAAAGATTGACATCTGGTCATCTCAGATTTGACTTTTGAATAATTTTCAAACAAAATAGTGATTTCTGTTTTCTGAATTCATTCTTATACACCACGTACTAGATCAATAATTTATTTCCTGAGGAATTAGTCTTTGAAAAATAATGTTTTCTGAATTCTTGTTTATTATGCTAATAAGTAAGTTTTCAGAAAATGAACAAAAAAAAAAAAAAAAAAAGAGAGAGAGAGAGAGAGAAACTAAAATGGCATAGCTTAAATGCTATTAAATAATTTATTATTACCGGGTATTATTATTATTTACTTAATAGACAAAAATGCTTATAAGATGATCTAGCAATATAAAAATTTTCGAGTCGAAGTGTAGATTGTTCTTCGGGATTGCACGATTCCTATATAAAATATTGCTAGGTTATTTTTGTCCGAAAGTCACTTTGCTGATTTTCATTTTTTGCTTTTTTTCACTTGTCTGAATTCATTTGTTTTATTTCTAGCTGCCAGAATCCAACATTACCAAAATTCATTTATGATATATTCGGTAATGAAATCGGAATATATTTTCTAATTTTTCTGTTTCTTTCATTTTGATTTTAATTATTAAACTTATTGAAAGTGCATTGAACCTAAGTTAAATAGAACCTGTAAGCTTAATTAATAACCATTGAATCGTAGATTAGTTTAATAAATTTTATTTCAAGTTATCGGTATTTCAAATGTCTTCATTTTCATATAAATCATCTTCAGGAAATACTTAGCTAGTTAGTTAAAAATATAGAATACATTTAAGAGTTCAAGAACGTAACTATTCATTTAAACTCTTTGACGTATTCTATATTTTTAACTGATTTATATTTCCTGATGATAGTTTAATAAATTACTAATAACCGTTCTTAAGGATTTAAATAACTTTTTATTAAGTTTTATTTTCTTATTTATCACTGAAAATACATCTCATTGATGCTTTTTAAAAATTTTAATAGTTATACATTTAATAAATTATATTTAAATGTTCGTAATTTATAAATATATTCATTTTTACAAATAATATCATTTTCAGATGATGATGATATTGAGATACTGTACAGAAATATAATCAGGATATACATAGATGTCTATCAATATGATATGCATCTTATTTTTTAAATAAATAATACTTTTGGCAGCTTTAAACACGCTATATAATATTATGCAAATTTAAATATTACGATATTTACCTCTAATATGGATTCAACCAAACTTGAAATGAGTAGAATGAGAGAAGCACGCGAAGTGTTACAAGGCAAATAGTCAAACATGCGTGAACTTATAAATTCTGTTACCAATATCACGTTTCCCGATATTATAATAAAAGCTATGAAACGCAAAATTACGTGCCACTAACGTTTGAACACTAATAATGGACAATAAAAACTTTCAAAATAAATTGTATATTCTACTAGGCACCCTACAAGAATCATTCTAATTACTGGCACTATCGTCGAAACTTTGGGAACAACATGACTCTAACGCAGCACTGTTATTAACTTTAAAAGTATATCCTCCAATTTCAGGTGCATAATAATATCAGGAAACTTTTATTATAAAATGTTATTGTAAAACAAATAAATTTTAAAGAAATATATTTTTATTAGAATGGTAGAACTTTTTTACTTTTGTTAATATGATGATGAGATGATGTTTATTAAAACAAGTTGAAAAATTTTATACACCCGTGATATTTAGAACAGAATTAAACTAATTAGCATAACAAATTTCATTATTATAATTTTGTTGTGGACAGTTATGACTCAAATTTATTATTGGGTTGGAAACTAAGTCATTGTGGATTTCACTAACAGGTGATGTTACTTGTATTTTTATGCATGTTTACATCTTCGCACAGATAAGATCTTTTGATATGTTATTACTTGGTACTGTATGAAACATTCAGTAGCAAAGTTACATTGATCTGCTAAATAGTGTATGCAGCGCCGGATTAAACAAGATGGAGGTCTTTAGGCAGTCGAAATCTCGGGGCCCTGTCACCTAATGCCTATGTTATTACTTGGTCCTGTATGAAACATTCAGTAGCAAAGTTACATTGATCTGCTTATATTTATTTATTTTTATTCTACTTATTTTACTTATATGTTATTTATGTTTTTTATTTAGTAACAGTAGTAATTTAAAATTTTTAAAAAACAATTATGTAATCTATTACTAGCCCATTATATAATATTAATAAATAATAATTCTAGACACTGTCATCCTCTAAGCACTGATAATCTTAACCTTTATATATATATAACTGTTAACAATAAGACAAACATCTATTATTTTTTAATTTAAATCAAATTATAGAATTCACATTCTTCTATTGGAATTCTTAACTGTTATTAAGTTTTACATAATATATGTATATAGTTTAGATACAGCTGATGAGGGTCGGATACACCGAAAACATTTCTGTAACTAAAAGATAATCGATCACACTATAGCACTCACAAGCAGTCCAAATAACTTTATTCACTTAAAAAATTCTTTTCAGAGGAACGTTTTCGGCTATATTATAGCCATCATCAACTCACGCATTACTTATAATTTCTAACAATAGATACATTATAGAACATCTGAGGTGCATTCTGTTCTTATTCTTTTTTAGAATAGTTCTAAATTCAAAATTACAAAAATACTTATTTAATAGTCTTTTGAACACTTGTTCCGGTTTTCCGGGGATAAATTAAAACCAGTTTCACAAAAATTGATATGATAATATTCCGGATTTAACAAAAATGCTTATTTAACAGTCTTTTGAACACTTGTTCCAGTTTTCCGGGGATAAATTAAAACCAGTTTCACAAAAATTGATATGATAATATTCCGGATTTACATTAAGAAATAAAAATAAAAATGTAAAATATAAAAAATAGAACCAAATCTGTTCCACTCAGTACTTCTGTATGAATACACATTCTCTGTTTCTTAGAGCATACCTCCATGCCGTTGGGAATCCCTCCTTATCTCTTTTTGTGAAACCGGTTTTAATTTACCCCCGGAAAACCGGAACAAGTGCTCAAAAGACTATTAAATAAGCATTTTTATAAATTTTGAATGTAGAACTATTCTAAAAAAGAATAAGAACAGAATGCACCTCAGATGTTCTATAACGTTTTAGAAATTGTAAGAAATGTGTGAGTTGATGATGGCTATAACATAGCCAAAAACATTCCTCTGGAAAGAATTTTTTAAGTGAATAAAGTTATTTGGACTGTTTGTGAGTGCTATAGTGTGATCGATTATCTTTGTGTTACCTCAGAAAGCAGTATATTTTTGTTTTTGTTTCTGTAACTGTACAATAACTATAATAAAGATGTTTATATCCTACATAAGTACTAGAAAAAAGAATTTAATCTATGTATGCTTAACATAGGATATACCTGATTATAAATAATATTTACTGAAAGTTGTTAAATTTTTAATCTATGTACAGTGGGTGGCCAAATTATTATACTCACAACAAAAAATTTAGTTTTTGCTAAGGAGTTGTTAAATTTACATTAATATTTTATGAAAATTAATAGTAAAATTAATGTTTGATATTTCTTTTATATATATTGTTTGCTTAATATGAATAGCATGACATTTTAATTTCAATCTGTTCTATTATTTGAAACTGTTCTGTTTATTAATTATAAGAACAGAAGATGGCATTATGAAGCTGAAATGTTATTCTGCATATTGTGATTCTTTTTACTCAAGCAAAAAAAAGGACTTTCCTACTAGAAAATGTGTTTATTATTATTTTTAGTTCTATTACAAATTTAATGGTATTAAATAACTGATTATTTTTAAGATATTCATTTCAAATACAGAAAATATGAATTGTGACAAATATTGGTATTCTGACTTACATAGATCCAACCTCTAAATCTGACTACATTAAAAAATTTTTTAATTTTTTAATCTTTTATTAAGATATACAGCATGAACATTTATTTTATTTGCAAGTTATAGTTTCAAACATATTAATTACAACATTTAAAAGTTCATGTTACTTGATTATATGTTTTACATATAGTTTGTTGATCTTAAGTATCATATACAATATCATGCAATATTCTCTCTCTCAATCTATCTCAAGCCAAAGAACAATATGGCCTTATAATATGTATTTGTACAATCATAGTAATCCATTAACTCCCTATTACAAATTTAATGGTATTAAATAACTGATTATTTTTAAGATATTTTTCAGATATTCATTTCAAATACAGAAAATATGAATTGTGACAAATATTGGTATTCTGACTTACATAGATCCAACCTCTAAATCTGACTACATTAAAAAATTTTTTAATTTTTTAATCTTTTATTAAGATATACAGCATGAACATTTATTTTATTTGCAAGTTATAGTTTCAAACATATTAATTACAACATTTAAAAGTTCATGTTACTTGATTATATGTTTTACATATAGTTTGTTGATCTTAAGTATCATATTATTGTACAATATCATGCAGTATTCTCTCTCTCACTCTCTCTCAGGCCAAAGAACAATATGGCCTTATAATATGTATTTGTACAATCATAGTAATCCATTAACTCAGATAGTTTTTGCTTCAGAATTTTTGTTAAAAAATTATTTTTCCAACTCATGCAAAATCAAATTATATAAATTCCTTCTACCTCAATTATTTGCATATATCAGGAAATACCTGTTTTTTCATATCAAATTTATTATTTACTGAACTGATTTAATATTAGAACACAAAAAAATATCTGCTATACACTAAAGGCAAATATTTTTTGTGTATTATCATTATCATTTCATTAAATCATTCAAAAATTTTGCAATTAGATTAAAGATATATAAAAGCTATAACACATTTTAGTTTTCTATTTTTTATTTCATGTTTTATTTAGACTGCAGATGATTATGTAACTCATAATCATCATTTCAGGCTTTTTTGTAAGACTTTGTACGAGAAGGACATGCTTGTTATTTATCATTTCATGTTTTATTTAGACTGCAGATGATTATGTAATCATCATTTCAGGCTTTTTTGTAAGACTTTGTACGAGAAGGACATGCTTGTTATTTATACAGTAGTTATTTGTTTTTAACCATTAAGACTACAGTGCTTAATTCAGATTTATCTTTGTTCATTTCTTTTCTTGAACAATATTTATTGATTTCCTTTGTTGAAGGAAAGCAACATTGTTCATGCAACCAGAAATATTATAAGATTTACAATAGTTTTATGTTTGGAACTAATTTTCAGAAATTCTTGAATTCTAAATACTCAAAACTATACTTTAATAACTATTAAAGTAGAGTTTTGAGTATATCTTATTTAAATATATTTTTTCGCTTAAATAAGTGCTGAAGACTGTTTGTTTATTAGTAATTTTAGTAAGAAGCGAAAGTATATTAAATTTATTCTAAATATTTGATCATGTTTATTTTGAGGAAGTCGGGTAGATCTTTGTTCTTTAGTAGTTTTATGCATCTTCTTTCCAGTGCTCTATTAAGTTCTGGACGTTATAGCACTATTGAGCAGACCAAAAAACACATTAAAATTCTTCAAAGGAACTTTTATTTGTTTTTTGGTCTGCTCAATAGTGCTATAACGTCCAGAACTTGATAAATGTATCCGGTTAGAGCAGTAAGAAGATAAATATTAGTATATTAAATCTATTCTAAATACTCATTTGATAGTATGTTATTTACTCTATTCAACAAACTGATTTAAGAAAATGCATTTTTCTCTATCTTTAATTATCCTGCATATACAACAAAATCCTTTGCAACTTGGAGACATGATATAATATCATCCATTAGTATTTATGATAGCAAAACAGAGAATTAGCTTTTGCTCATTCTTCTGTTCATATACACTTAATAATGCATATCACATTTCTTTTTCAATTTACTATATATTATTTAGCTTCAAACCTTACTTTTCAACCAACAGTGTATCTTATAATTGCTTAATTTTTTCATAATCTTTACATTTTTATCAAACCTCTTCATATCAGACTCTTTTGCATCTTGAGAAAATGGAATAGGTATTTTTACCTCATTGTTATTATTTATTTAATTTTATTATTTTATTGGTAAGTTGTAAATCTGTGTCAAAACTATTATTTAGCTTGACCAATTTCTTTCACTTTCCAATTTGTCAATAGATTAAAATATATCCATCATGCTGAATAGATTTAAAAATACACTCAAGTGAAACTAATTTTTACTTCACAACAGGAAAACTTCTCTCATATATATTTGCCACCTACTGACAGATGAATATCAACTAATTTGCAATTTTTGCAACTGTGGACTTGCTGTGAAGCAAATTTTAGAAGATAGCTCTTATTTTACTGCCAAACATTTACAGCTTTTTAATCTTCATTTTCAATTACTGAAAATCTTCCTTTACAAATATCTAATATAAACTGCTTTAATTTTTTATGAACATTTATTTAGTGCAATTTGGCTCAATCAACCAAAATGTTTAATGGTGGTTTTGATATAATTTTTATAAGTTATGGAATTTTGTACTATTTTTATGAAATTAACTTCCTATATTTATATTTTCTTGATGGAATTAAGGCTGTTACTTGTTATTCTGTTTGGTTTTATCATTTACTTTTTTAAAGTTTTTGAATAGTAATGAGTATTATATGTTAATTTTCTTTGTTTTTTACAAATATCCAATATAATTATAACTGCTTTAATTTTTTATGAACATTTATTTAGTGCAATTTGGCTCAATCAACCAAAATGTGTGTATTAAGAAGACTTTTTGGGTCAGTGGTATTTTCATTTTAAGTCTTTTTTGGTATGGAAGGCAAAGAGAGAGAAGGCTGTACTCAACAGTTTAATCTTAGAAATAGAAAGGAAGAGAGATGATGAAAGGAGAGTACGAGAAAAGTTAAAAGATCCTATCAGAAGAAGTGTGATAGGCCACTAGAGAAGGAAAGAAAAGCAACCAGCACCGTTTATTCGATAAAATAATACAGTGGTGCCTCGCAATTCGACACTAATCCGTCGCCGAAGTAATGTCGAATTGCGGGACAATATTTCCCATATAAGACTATGTAAAATCTAATCCGTCGCCGAACTAATGTCGAATTGAGAAACTGTCGAATTGCGGGACAATATTTCCTATAATGATTTGTTATCGGTCCCCATCCCATTCCCCTAACAGGTGAGGTTAGAGAGATATACTATAGTCTGTTCAGCCTAACCTTGTGCATGACCTTGGAAGCAATCCGGCTGCCTCACGTCTGTTCAGCCTGACCTTGGAGGCAATCCGGCTGCCTCATCTCTACCGAAGTATCCTTCCGCGATACTCGTCTCGTATCCTTGTTGACTTGGATATGTGAATGTCATAATACAATTTATAAGTACCAAAAGTGTAATCTGTAAAATATACAAAAAACAAATTCAATCTGAAATATTATACAGTACATTTGGCCAACACTTTCCAAAGTTAATGGCTCTAAAAAAAGCCATTTAATAAGACAGCTCAGATGATGGTAAGAAATTTTTGTCTGTTTTGAGTAGGCGATGATGTCAATAAGCATGTACGAAGATTCCCATTCATTATTACGGTCCGTTTCATCGACCGAGCCATTTATTGAAAACATTAAAGGTTCTATCATATTTTCTTCTATGAATTTGTCCTTTTCTCAGCTTATATTTCAGCCAATAACAAGTATTCCTAACTAAAGATATTTATTTTTTGAAAATAAGACGAATGATTTGCTACTAAAAACCCTTAATATTTTGACTTGTTTTAATGAAAGTAATATAACTAAATTATTAACTGTATTTTCTTAGAAAACACTAACCACTTCCGGAACTACTTTGCGCGGATTGCCTTCAAGGTCATGTACAAGGTTAGGCTGAACAGACTTTATATTATTTATTTTATTATATATGTTTTACTATTGTATAACACATTAAATTACAAAATACACCATTTTATACACAACATACAATTTATTAGCCTTGGATGTTGGAATGAAGTCTTCCAGCAGACACCTTAGCACCAATAATCTTTTCTCTCTATTGCAAAGTGTTGCTATAGTTGTCCTAGGAACGCCATACTAGAGTTACATTTTAATTGCTCTACCTTTCTGCACTTTAGCTAGAATTTTTTTCTTTGTCTCGTCGCTCAATCGAGTGTTCTTCTTTTCAAAATTATTCCTCTGGTCAGTTCTCTTTGAATCAATCCTTACATTTCACTCAAAAAAATAATAATAATTACAAATTTTTTTATTTTCTGAAGAAGGTAGAATTGAAAATTAACACAAACCACATGGGCAAACACCAAAATAGCCCAAAAAGAACTGACAAATAGCAAATTACATCAATCAGTTCTCTTTGAATCAATTCTTACATTTCACTCAAAAAAATAATAATAATTACAAATTTTTTTATTTTCTGAAGAATTTGTCCTTTTCTCAGCTTATATTTCAGCCAATAACAAGTATTCCTAACTAAAGATATTTATTTTTTGAAAATAAGACAAATGATTTGCTACTAAAAACCCTTAATATTTTGACTTGTTTTAATGAAAGTAATATAACTAAATTATTAACTGTATTTTCTTAGAAAACACTAACCACTTCTGGAACTACTTTGCGCGGATTGCCTTCAAGGTCATGTACAAGGTTAGGCTGAACAGACTTTATATTATTTATTTTATTATATATGTTTTACTATTGTATAACACATTAAATTACAAAATACACCATTTTATACACAACACACAATTTATTAGCCTTGGATGTTGGAATGAAGTCTTCCAGCAGACACCTTAGCACCAATAATCTTTTCTCTCTATTGCAAAGTGTTGCTATAGTTGTCCTAGGAACGCCATACTAGAGTTACATTTTAATTGCTCTACCTTTCTGCACTTTAGCTAGAATTTTTTTCTTTGTCTCGTCGCTCAATCGAGTGTTCTTCTTTTCAAAATTATTCCTCTGGTCAGTTCTCTTTGAACCAATCCTTACATTTCACTCAAAAAAATAATAATAATTACAAATTTTTTACTTT
>AYEL01076792.1:0-13080 GCA_000484575.1 Olivierus martensii
TTTCCTCAAAATTATTTATTTATTAAAATTATTTTTAAAATATTTATACAGAAATTATACATATAAAAGACCAATGTTGGTTTTTATTGCAAACAAAATAAATACAACATGAATAAAGAAATTAAAATAAGTGTTTTCAAGTATTTTTATCAAATATTCCTCCATACGATTAAAAATAATTGGCATAATCATCAGATTAATCTGGATACTACATTTCTTTAAAAAGATTATTAGTTCATCATAGGCAATTTCTGGCACATATCAAAGCTTTCCATTTTTAGAAGGCTTCTACAATTGGATTAAATTGAAATATATAAGAAAGTAGATGTATCAAATTATGACTATTCTCTCCATAATGTTTCTAATTTCTTTGTTTTTATGAAAATTTATTTTGTCAACTATTAATGTTAAATAATACAAATTCAATACACCGTGTTTGACAAGTAAATATAAAGTAGGAAAGTGTAATAGGTTATAGCATTATAAGGCCTATCTTATGAAAAATGCAATAGCGAGTTTGCGCAATGGTATTTTCCGTTATAAAAAGACCTGTTATAACCTTACAGCTCCCATAACGTCCTAAGCATAACGGAAGCTTCCCGTTATAAGATTACATTATAAAATAAAGTTATAACGGTAGCCAATCAAAGTAATCGCTCCCTTATAAAGGAAGCCAATAAGAATTGTACCTTCATGTAAATAATATCTACATTTTAAATTTAAATAACGAAATAAATAAATAAATCACCTGAAATGATGTCTATCAACAGTTTCGAATCTCGTGGGCAATTGAAGAGCATTATATAATTGTAAAATATCTGTTTTTTTTCAAATGTAAAAAGATGTCTAAAGTTCGAAAGTGGTATATCATTTATATTAAAGATCGCTCTTTCATATAAATGTTCATGTTCCTTAGCTGCTCTTTTCATAGCTGTAAAAATAAAATAGTCTTCTAATGCATCTGGATCAAACGCCATCATATTATATACATCCATGTTTGTTTTTTTACTTTTTCTACCGTGAGAGGGGCAGAAAATAGCCTCGATTTCAGCATGTTTATATCGTTATAAATATAAGGGAAACCAGTTGATGCGCAAATATAATGTTTAACTTACGCTATGTATAACGTTGTAACCATAACGGAAAATACCTTTGCGCAAACTCGCTAATAAGTATATTTCTCTTATAGATACCACAGAAACAGATATATTCCTTAAAAATCATTTTGTTATGATCTAGCTGTATAACATGTGCATACTCCTAACGAAACTCCAGTTGTTAAAATAAATGTAACTTTATGCATGTTTCTGTAAATAATAATAATTAATTTAATACGTTATCCTGAAACGAAATAAGTATTAAGTTAAGTGAAATTATTATTAGGATAAAAGAAATTGTTATCAAAACATCTGCATACTCCACCACTAAATCCGATAAATCTTGTATATTAAAAATCTAGAACTAGACAAATCAGCACTGATTAATTAAAAGTAAAAAATATTGTTGAAATATAGGCTCTTAATAGTAGAAATCTTAGTGTATTATTATTATTATTTGAAATATAGTATTGTGAAATTTTGTTATTTTATTTATCATTTATTATAATCACAATTCAAGTAAACTTTATATCATTTTTATAATGAAATAAATTGCAATGTTGGCTATTTTTGATGCAAATTGGTTAAAAATATGAAAAGTTTATGAATCGAATTGAAAATATTTTTATACACTAAATCTTTTTGTTGCAAATTAGAAATGAAAGATAATTTATGTATGAGAATTGTTAAAAAAATATCAAATATCCTAACAAAAGTTTACTATTTGATGAATTATTGAAAAATGTAAATAAATTTATCTATATTTTATTCAATGAGAGTTATAAGTATAACAATTTATAAATCAAAAATTATAAAAATGGCTGTAGAAATATTAAAAAAATTGAATAGTATTTGTTTATATATAAAGAATTTTTTATAATTGTTCATGTTGAAAACTTAATTGCATTTATTTCATAGACTAGTTTAAATTCTTAATTCTAATTGTTATAAAAACTCGATTGAAATTTATTTTGTCATAAAAAATTGATATTTAAAGCTCTTGTATGTTAAATTAATAAATGGATGAAGTACGTAAGTTTCCGAAATTTTATCATGGTTGTTAGAATAATGAGAATTTTTAGTAAATTTTACGATTTAACGATTTATTCTCAGATTTTTAAAATAATTAATAAATTATTAATTATTTAAAAATTTTAAAGATAAATTCATTTTAAATATATTTTAATTAGAAATATGAATATTTTTGGTAATTCATACGTAAAATTATTTGAATCTATATTAAAGTAAACGCTGAATCAATATTGGTATTTACAAGTTTATTTACTTCAAAAAGTATTAAAAAAAATTTATAATGTATTGTTAGTGCCACAGGTTCCCAAAGTTTCCACATTAGTACGGGGTAATTACGTTTTAGAAATAACTCTTGTAGGCCTCTCAATTCGATATCAAGTTACGCGAATCTACTATCAATAGAAGTTATTATTTCTTTTGAAATTTTTTATTATCCATTATTAGTGCCATAGATTCCCAAAATTCCAATGTTAAGGCCGCGTAATTTCGCTTTTTTTTAATAACTTTTAATAAAATAAATAAAATATCGCGTCACATGATATTTCGCGACAGAATTTGATAAATCGTACGTGGTTTAATCATCACACTATATCTCCGCGATTTTCTCTCTCTCGCTCATGACGTTATATAAAGTTTTTAGGATTGTCTTATTATCATCTTTATTTAAGAATATGTCTATCAGATTGTATAGACGTATTCGTAAGTTAAATATAATTATTTATTAATAAACATAAACAGATTTGTGTTTCTTTTTATATATATTGAAAATATTTTTACATAAAGTGATGATAATCTATATATTAATACGTTGCACATTCGACATTGTACGCACTCAAACTTTTTTATTGCTTACTTGTTAGCCTGTGATTCAGATATCAATTGATGCAGAATATTTGTGCCTAATAGTTTTTATTTTTAAATTATATCATTGATGTCCCTGTAATTGTCGGAAAACCAATTAATGACAAAGTTTAAAAATTTCCATAAGTGGCAGGATGCAAATCTTCCGTTCGACATGAAATATCATATTTTTCTTTGTCTATTAAGAAGGTAACTATTATATCAATCAATACAGAATTTTATGTAGATATGCATATTATTTTTTTTTTAATTTTTACTTTGACCTTTGATCTAACTGTGATTATTGAAAACCAAGTACTGGTGAAATTTTATAAGTTTCCCAATAGATAGTGACACGTATATGACGTCACTGATGCATACATAATTAGGCATCAACAGGATATCATCCTGAGGAAAAGTTCGTATATTATAAATACTTTTTAACATTCGAACTTTAACAGTATATATCAAAGAAAATTATTTGCAATTAACGATAAAATAAGTGTTAAAATGAACAAATAAAACTTAAATTAAGTATTATTAGCGCTAGCATATTGTAAGTTGTAATATGTATATAACGTTACAAAAATGGAAAACCTTTGTAACCGGTGTAGCGGTTCGTCAATAAGCCAATGACTTCATATGACATTAACTGCCTATAACTCTTCGTGTATGGATTAGTATATACTAGTTCAATTGAGAGTAAAAAGTGCATAAAAACATTCAGACAGGGAAAATCAAGGCCGGCTATAGACAGCAAGAAAGCAAAAATCTGCTTGGGACTGCATATTTTCAAAAACAGTATTTTGCCAAAAAAATTTAATAAACATATAAGAACTGTTTAAATGTTGTTTTGGAAATTCACGTATGTAACTGAAGAGGGCCAAAGACAAGGGCCGAAATGCATGTTACAAACAGCATAGAATTTTTGATGTAAATAGTTTTAGCAATAGAATTTTAAGTTGTAATATAAACTTTTGTTTTAGTAATTTTTTGTGAATTGTAAAAATAAATTAATATTTTCTCAATAAAATATAGTTTAATTCATTCCATGGCACTTGTACAGCACTGAGAACAGTAGTGAATGAAAAATCTGTAATTTCAGTGAACAGATATGGAATGTTAGTATTCCAGTGAAATTGAATAATTTGAAGAGTTTAGGACCTGATATTTAGGTGCCAAACATTACCAATTGCATTCTATTTATTCTTAGCTTTCTTTTACAATTAATTCAGTAATAGCTCTGAAACTGTTCAGAATTGAACCTACAGTATATTTACATAGTTTTTTTTACTCAGACAGACTTCTGCTATAGGCTCCCGATGTTGTGATCTTTCGTCATTACTTATCTTGCATAATATACAGTATAAATCAGATATAGTCCAGTACGTTATATAGGGTACGTTCCAAACCTCGACAGCCTAATCAGTGATGAGTAAAAAATCTCAGCAAACCGTTCCAAAACTCAACATGCTAACTAGCTCAACAAGCTCATCAGACGCTCAACATAGTCATCACAGTTTAAAGGTGGTGAGTGTGTTGACACCGGTTTACACCGTTTATCCAACGTCGCGGAAAAAATAGTTCATACTAGATGATAAGACTTTAAAAGTTAGAGTGTAACAAATCATTCTCATCGTCGTTATTTATTGACAAATAAATTTTAGTGCTTTCTAATGACTTTAATGAAGTTTTAACATTCATTATTGTCTTTTTCGTTGCATGTTAGTCGCCGTCTTATCTTCACACTCAGCAAGTCGTTCCAGAAACAAACTGATATTGAGTTATTTCTGACGTCAAAAGAGACTAATCACTGATGACTTACTGTTGAGGTTTGAAACGCACCCATATATATAATATCATTTTTGTATAGAATAAGAAAAATATACGTATATTTTATTATTCTTATATTAAGCTTTGTGTATTAAGTATTTGAATACATAAAGCTTATTTGATTTGTGTCTTCATATACAAACAATATTCAATTATTCAATAACAACAAAATAGCAAAAGGTTCAACGAGCGACCAACTTAAGTTGTATTGTTTTTATCAATATTAAAATTCGTTAAACGATTAAATGACAAAAATGTGAGGGTAGTTTTGCTTTTATTTGTTTTTATAAATTGTCTGATTCTATAGATAAGATATTTGCTGAACTTACGTAATTTATATGGAATAGTTTATTTGCATTTCAAGATTTATGAAGCTACATTTACTTTAAAAGTAATATAAATTTTTATTTCAAAATCATATTAATTTTGAAACGACTTATATTTCCTTAAATTAAATATAATTTTAAATATTCTTATTTTTAAATCATTTTTTTTATAAAAATTAACTTTACTTTATATAGGTTCTATTCAATTCGTTTTTCGTCCATATAATATGATATGAAATTTTCGTGTTTTTCTTTTTGTGATTTTTAATATAGTATGCAAATTTACGGTTTAATATAAAAATATTTTTTACAATTTCGATAAACCTAACTTGAAAAATTTATCACAATATCAAAAACACATGCTTAGGTTAAAACACATTCATAATTCCCAATCGTCTTAACCCACGTGACGTCATTCCCACTGTTATCCAGCCCCGTGACGTCATAGCCCCTGCGCTTATACTCCCCTGCTAAACCCTGTGACGTCACTTCCGTGACCTCACTTCCGCGGCCAGTTTTGTACTGTCAGAGCGCCAATATACTACTTACATGAAATATGAATAAATATTGATATATGAAATTGTTACTGATTATAATGCATTTTATTTTGTTCTTTCTTTGAAATTATATGTTTTGTCTTTTCTTGAAAATGTCTCATTATGTATATGCATAAAACTTTCCACCGAAAGACTAACATGTGTAATTAACAATTACATTAATCTTTCCATGCTTTAGTTTTAAAATTAACATATTTATTTAGTATTGTCAGTTGTCTACATTCGATATTGCTGCTATTTTTTCTACAATTATTCTACACTAACTAATTAATATAAATTATTCAATAACATTACTACATTATTTAATTATATACATCCCCATAAAAGCAATATTTATAAATAATATTCTTTAAAAAATAATCAAAAGAACTATTAGTTACTCAAAGGAAACAATTCTAATTGATGAATGGTATTTTTATTTTGTATTGTCAACTCATTTATTTTCTGATAGAAGTATATAAGTAATATTCCTAATCTTGAAAATATTGCTTTTATCTTCATTTCATCTTTTATCTTCATATCTTTTCATTTAAAAATGAAGATTTTTAAATGAAAAGATAGCACACGCATTATCAATATTTTTATAATCTATGATTTAACATAAAAACAAGACTATATGGAAACGATCTACATTCTTGATATATTCTAATTTTATTATTATGAAAAATATTATTTCACAAGATTTTAATTTTAGATATTCAACAAAATGTTTTATTTCAATAGTACTGAATTTACGCTTTGTTTTTAGATAACTATGATATAAAAAATTTTTCTTTTCGATTAGTTAAAATGATGATATGGGCTAATTGTAAGTACATTACTATGATCTTAATATTAAAAATTCAAAGCAACGTTTGATTTCGTATTTGAATTTACATTTGAATTATGTTAAAAATCTGCAAAATTTTCCTATATTGTATTTATAAATGTTTCTGTAAAAATTAACATCGCTGAGAGAATTACATGCCGACATTACGAACTTTAAACTATAATTTTCCGATTTATAATAACAGTATATTAATATGCAAAACTTTCGTAAAAGTTTAAATTAAAAACTTCCACAAAATAAAATGCTGAATTATTTAGAATTTATTGAATATCATTCTTATATCTTAGGCTACATAATTATTATTATTATTAATATGAATATTGTAATTATTACATTTGCATATAGGAACAACGGATAAAAAAATGGATTTATTTATTTAACGGTGATGCTCATCACATTCTTCTGTCTCTGTGTGGCAATGGCAACTCAGAGGCAGTTGTACTTCGTGGCAATGACCACAAACAAAATCTAGCTTTTTACAGGCAATATCACACGCATGATCATCTCTATGTTTGTCTTTATTCGCACCGCAAAGATCTCTCCCATCTGAACGAACTATAAAAATATATATATAAATTAATATCAAACATTAAAAACTGCTTTTCTTTTTTGTAATAAAGAAATATTGATATAATTACCTTCTTCCAACACTACGAAAACAACTAGCATAGCTATAACAATAAAAGCCTTCATCGTATTCTAATGCAAAAAAAATAAAATGTCTAGAAAATAATTCTAAATGTTTCCAAATTAAAAAAGAAAATTATTATACAGTACTTACCTTGCACTGAAGAATATTTTATAATATATCAATCTCGTATTCTTAGAATGTAACTGACTAACGATGGATGAATGCCTTTTTAAACCATATTCCACCAATCAGATTATATTTACTTTCAGAAGATTGGTTAAATAAAATCCGAACAAATAAAATTTGATTGGTAGATCTGATAAATAGATTTATTATTTTTTGCGAATTTCGAAATTTCTGAAAGATTATTATTTTTAAATGAATTTTGAAATTTTTGAAAGATTATTGTTTTGATGAATTTCGAAATTTTTGAAAGATTGATTAATGTTTAAATGCTATTGCATTTAAACATTAATCAATCTTTCAAAAATTATTTTATTTTTAATAATTTTATTGTACAAAATTCAATTATGATTATAAAATTTTATTTTATAATCATAAAATAAAATTTATATCGCTATACAGTTTGACAAAAATTTACAGTATATATTCTGATTATCAAAGTTGCATGAACATTCAATAATGCAAATTTAATAATCATATTGTTTAATAAATGAAAATCTGAATAAATGTTTCAATGAATAGATTTTATATTTTTATCTTTATTAAAAGACAATGAAAGCCTATTCATAGGAAACTCTGAAAAACTAAAGATGAAATGAGAAACATATAGGAAAACATGGCGAAAGAGAAAGAATCTAGACAGAAGAATATGGTAGATCACAATATATATTTGATAAGTGATATAGTCATATAGTAGACCACCAAGAAATGTATTATACCATACCTGCAATGGGTTTAAATCAGTGGTCTCAAAGGGCCACTTTAGATATATTTGTTTTAGTGGGCCTCATTTAAAATTAATGTCTTACAGAAAAAGTAAAAATTTTAATATGAAGTAAATATCTTCAATCAATTATTTATATTTTAGTTTTCTTAAAATGATATATCTCAATTCGTATTCAAAATTATAAAATCATTTCTAAATTAAAGCAGTTTTTATAAATTTAAAGCGGACGTTTTATATTGAAAAATTCTGTTTTACTGAATTTCAATACAATTCATATAAACACTTTAAAATAATTTTTAAACATTTCATGAAAAAAAGGATTTTTATTTTTGTTTTTTTAAATACTTTCTATTATATTCTTGCAATTATAATAAATGCGACACAAACCTTAATAAAAGTGCATTGAACTACATGAGGCCCGCTGCCGCGAGTTTGAGATCGCTGGACTGGATAGCTTGAAAGGTGAGGATAAACGGTCATTCGAATATCCGCTAAAATTTAAATTTTTTATGGTGAATTCTTTATTGTGGAAAGTTACTGATCTTCCACATATCTGTGATTGGCTAACTAGAGATATCATTTAACTTTTTGTTATACTAGCGAATCTCATTACGCTAATAATTTATACAAGTGGGTGATCGGTTAACGAACATAATCCGTTCCAAGACAATGTTCGTTATCCGAATTGTTCGTTAACTGATCATTGATTTATCATAGGTTTTTATGGGAATTTGATTAATTCATTCTGGAGATCCTGATTTACCATAGGTTTTTATGGGAATTTAATTAATTCGTTCTGGAGACCAAGACAATATTCGTTATCCGAATTGTTCGTTAACCGATCATCGATTTACCATAGGTTTTAATGAAATCGATTAATTCGTTATGGAGACTCAAAAAACATAAATAAAAAAATCATATAATTTCTTACTATGTTTATTTATATGTAATAACAATAATATATATTATGTAATTTCTTACTACGTTTATTTATATGTAATAACAATAATATATACATACATAGTCTTGCATTTTCATCTATTATGTTTATTTTCCATTAAAGAATCTTAGTCTTGCATTTCAATCTATTATGTTTATTTTCCGTTAAAGAATCTGTCCCGATTGCTTTTCTCTCTTCTTCAGGATTTATACATAGTCTTGCATTTTCATCTATTATGTTTATTTTCCGTTAAAGATTATGTAATTTCTTACTACGTTTATTTATATGTAATAACAATAATATATACATACATAGTCATGAATTTTCATTTTATGTAATAACAATAATATATACATACATAGTCTTGCATTTTCATCTATATAGGTTTATTTTCCGATAAAGAACCTGCCCAATATCGATTGCTTTTCTCTCTGATAAAGAATCTGACCAATATTGATTGCTTTTCTCTCTCCTTCAGGATAATAAAAAATCTGTCCAATGTCGATTGCTTTTCTCTCTTCTTCAGGATTATAAAGACATACATATTCTTGCATTTTCATCTATATGTTTATTTTCCGATAAAGAATTGTGTCATAATCCACAGAATGGAAGTCAATAGTTAATATGGAGCAAATACCTACTTAATTTTTTAAAATAATATACAGTATTTGTAATTTATTTGTTTATTGTAATGTAGTATGCATAATATGCAAATGTAGTATGTATGTATGCATTTATTTATGCATAGGATTGGACTATTTTTAATTTTTTTGGAAGTGTTATCTATCTCTGCCCCTTCAATGTCTCCACCAATCCCATAAAGTTGAGGAAGAGAATCTGAATTGGTTCTCTAACCTTATTTGCTCAATTTAATGTTTTCTAATTAAACTCCAGGGCTATGCATTATAATTCCATCGATGTTGGTCATCTTCAGTACAAAACTCGACACTCGGTTGTTCTCCTGACCAATTCGTGTTCCATTGACTCTATAATTTTCTAAAAATCTCATATCTTTACTTTGTCCAATTTCGATTGCTTTTCTCTCTTTTTCAGGATTTTTCGGAAGTGATTAATAGATTTATCGCGGTGGAGATCACCAAGCCTATTGACCTCAACTTGATATGGGTGCCATTCTAACACCAAAATATTGTAAAATCTCTCTCTTTTCTTCTTTAAAAAATCTTTGATTTGTTTTAAGTTGTCTCCGAGTTCATTTTAATCTGGAAAATTACTGTTAACCGTTATTAGCTAACTATTTGTTATTTATAGAGTTCATTAAGTCAAAAAATAAGTTTAAAAACACTGATTTAAACATAAGTAGAATAAAATTTTATGTAAGAAATTCAATGGCTGGACTCTGATAAATATTTAATAAAATGCAAATAAAGAAAATTTTTTAACCACTTTTTATTTCTGTGTTTTACGTTGCTTTCCATATTCATCAGATACTAAACAGTTGGTATTCCAATTCTTACTATGGATCCCACAGCTGTGAAGAGATCTGTTTTTTAATCTTTTTTTTCCATCCATGAGAGTACTAAGAAATAGCTACAGTGACGTCAATCGTTAGATAAAAAAAATTGAGTTCAACGAGCGACTACAATATACTGTATCGTATTTATCAAATGTTAAAAAATCTTTAAGCAATTAAACAATAAAAATGTGAAGGTAGTTTTGCTTTTATTTGCTTCTATAAATTGTCTGACTCTATTGATAAGATATTTGCTGAACTTTCGAAATAATATGTAATATTTTATTTGCATTTCAAGATTTATGAAGCTATATTTACTTTGAAAATAAAGTGAAAGTAAATTTTTATACCAAAATCGTATTTAATTTAAAAATGTTTATATTTATTTAAATCAAATGTGGTTTTAAAAAATGCTTATTTAAAAAAAATATTATAAAAAAATTGATTATACTGTATGTTGGTTCCATTCGTTTTGTTCATTTTCCGTTCATAGCGTCCATCATAAAAATACCAAACATTACAAAATATTCAAAATAAAATTTGAACATTTTGTAATGTTTGGTATTTTTAAATTGTTGATATTTTTAAATAACAAGAAATGTTTGATATTTTTAAATAAAAAGAAATTACCTCATAAAAGAGGTAATTTCTTGTTATTTAACATATTACATCCTTATAATCTATATATCCTTGTTACAAATGGCAAGCGGATGTTGTGCTTATTTGAACATTAAAATGCGAATGTCTCTCTAATCGATTGTTTGGCCGTTTGGTAAAGTTAATCATGTATCACCTGAAGGATTCAGTTATAATATCCGATCTCATATTTTCAGATTTTTCAGAAGGAATCCAGACTCAGACCGTTAAACTCTATCTTTAATGTTCTTGTTGATCTCATAACAATCGTTTGCTACTCGTGGTGAACTCTAAAGTGATTATCGGTATACAGTGAGTGATCGGTTAACGGGTTAACGAACTGTTCGGATAACGAACAAATCTGATAACGAACACTTTTGCGGAAGATTTTTATGTTCGGATCACGAACACTTCACAGAACGGGACTGACGGAATGACAGGTTGGCCGGATGGCCGCGTGGTAAAGCTGTGGCTTACTATTCTGGAGGATCCGGATCCCACTCCTCCAATTTTTAGGAGGGGTCCGGGCCCGGCCGGTTGAACCTCATTCTTCAACCATCCGGTTGAACCCATCATGGTGTTGGCTATCCTGTGATGAACTTTATAAGTGGCCGCTGCCAGATAAAAATATCTCATGAGAATATGACGGCTTAATTAACCTAACGGAGTGACAGTCATAAGGTGGGTACAGATTGGCCGAATCGCACCTGTATTGTAATGGTGCGATACAGGTTGCCTTGCGCGTTCGTGGACTTATGGGTAAGGATGAGATAGAAATCGGTGCAATGGTTCGACTGCAAAACGGATATCCAGCCAACCACATTTCACTATTAATATATATGATTCATACAATTACCATAAATATAATTCATTTTTTAATTTTTCGCGTCACACCTTCAAAGGTTTGACGCGAAAAATTAGGAGCAGTGATTCTCAACCACTGATCTACCTGAGGTCCGGTACCATAGGAACCGGTTAACAGAGAATCTACTGTATACGCAAATATATAAACTCAATATTTCAACAATAGTTCAATAGAGCGTAGAATACTTTTAAGATTAATTTCTGTATTAATACTTCGTATTTTACAATAGTTAAATTCAAAATCAGAAAAATTTGATTCTAGTGAATCTGAAGCTAATAAACAGAAAAAAAAGAATGAAAAAGTTTAACCCTTTAATGCCCAAATTATCTGTTTTCAGTAAAAAAAAAACTTTTAATAAGAAAATCACATTCTGTACACATTTAATAAACACAATTTATTTTCAAAAATTTTTTGTTTGGTAGAAGAGTAAATAACTTAAGTGTTTATTATTTGATACCGTGGGATGTAATGGGCTATAAACAGGATATCGTTAGAAAAATGTAACCCTCGAATTTCTGCGATAGCCAAAATTTTTTGTCGTTATTCCAATTTTAAAATTAAGGAATAAATTTAAATTAAAATTATAGTTTCTCTAAAAAGACAAAATCCGCAGGTGGCATTATAACTTAATAAGGGCCGCCATTTAAATGTAATATATATGGGTATTTTGTATTTCAAATTCTGAAATAAAAGTTGATGCTCTATATTGAAAGACCATCATTATATTATTTGTAGTTCTAATGTGCTAGATGTTTGATAGATTTATGATCTCCTGTACGAGTGTCTGTAATCTGAATATAATAAATAAGAATAAATACAATAATCTCAGTTAATAAAAGTTTGTCGTTAAATCTAAATTATTATTTAAAATACTTAGGTGTACCGCCAAATTTTAATGTTCCTCAACAGAAAAAAAGGTTGAGAATCACTTACAAGGAGAGGGCGCGGTCTGGGAAATGAACTTTGGAATCAAACTTTGTGTGGTGGTAGTTTACCCTTCATGTGTTAATATGATAAAATATTAGTGCGCACTATTCAGCCAATTCCGAAAAAAATGGATTCAAAGTTTTCATAGCTGTTATATATAATAAAAAATGTGCAAACATGTCAGAA
>AYEL01076793.1:0-15201 GCA_000484575.1 Olivierus martensii
CTCTCGAATAACAAATTAATGATAAATTATGAGATAAAATATTTCTTTATGTAAATATTTTTTTAAATAAAATGTATAAAATAATAATTGTAACGAAAAAAAAAATAACCGCAGACCGCACATGGAATCCGCGGCCCATACCGGAAGTCAGCACCCATGGACAGCGCGCTACCGACGCGGCTACTCGGCGTTCTGACGTATTCGCCCATTTTTTTTTTATTATATATAACAGCTATGAAAACTTTGAATCCGTTTTTCTCGGAATTGGCTGAATAGTGCGCACTAATATTTTATCATATTAACGCATGAAGGGTAAACTACCACCACACAAAGTTTGATTCCAAAGTTCATTTCCCAGACCGCGCCCTCTCCTTGTAAGTAATACAGGAAAACCTGTGTTAGATGGACAGCTTTCGGCGGCTGAGATTGTGGCCACCAAGCTACAAATTTCTTTATTAAACATCAAAATTTAAAATACAAAGTTGGTGACACAGTTTCACATTATTAATTAAATATGCGAAAAGAAATCACTAATTAATGTCTGTTTTCGGGATTTTTTCACTTTTGAATATTCGGCTGATAGAAGCTATAGAGCCCATCTGGCATTTCTGATCAAAACAGGATTTGCTGGCCACCTAGTAGATGTTGCACACAAGGTGCCGAAATTAAATATCACTGACCATAGCCACGGAACACAGTTTAAAAATCCCGCAATATGGTTGGGCGGATATTAAAGTGACCACGGCTTGCCTAGGTGGCGTTGCATCAGCACAGATTTTCCTGTATTTATTTACATAAAAAAATCAGTCATTATGATTTAAATTCGTTTCTTGAAGCAAAATTACGAAATTTTTGACAGGAATTATTTAAACTAGAAATTACCCGCTCATATAAATGTGCGGAAATATAATCTTGTGATTTAATCTAATAATACTGTATATAACGACGAAATACAACTCCGAACTCGTATAGGGAATCCAAACATCATTGAGGGAATCGTAAACGTCATCCATTATTACGTTACAACGCATCTGCGGAATTTGTCTTCTTAGAGGAACTACAATTTCAATTTAATTTTTATTCTTTAATTTGTAAATTATTAATAATAACAAATAATTTTGGCTGTCACAGACATCCGAAAATTATATCTTTCTAACGATACCATATTTATAGAAATCGGTACAATGGTACCACTGAAAAAGGGACATCCAGTCAGCCAGCCACGTTTGACTATTAATATATATGATAGCAGCTGAATTATCATGCTATTAGATATATCTTTTCACATTTTTAAGCACTTTCTTTCCGAATGACTTATTCTTTTTTTATTTTTATTTCTGCCCATAGCTTGACGAAATTTGATTGGTTAAAGCGAGACCGGATAAGAGGAAGTTTATTGTATAGATATATATTAAAATATTATAAAGTTACATTATTTGAACCATCGTTATTTTCTGCATTCAGCATTTTAGAAAAAATATTTTTTGTATTCGATATATAGTATTATGAAAATTATTTTATATATATCAGACTATCCTGTATATTGTATATTGAGTACTATAGTGCATACTGTATATCAGGTATTGTGTTTATGGTATATATTCTATATAAAAGTATATATAAATATCAATAGTTATGTAGATGTATTTCAAAAAATTAAGTCATCAAATTCAATTAGAAAAAAATTAAAATTCATTCTCAGTAGTATTTTGTATAAATAAATAATTATTTAAGAATTTAATAAAATATATGAAATATATATGCAGTATATTTAATTTTAATGAGTAATATAAAAAGTGACAAATTTGCTATTAATATCAATAGCGAACTATCTGCAAAAATAATTTCTGTATTATAAAGTTTTATAACTTTACAATATATATTTAATTTTATACTTTTTAGGAATTACCCAAATAAAACTGTTAACCTCTAGTTGAAAAACAGAAAGAAAACTATTTAATTGTTTATTACTGTATTCGCAATCAGAAAAATCAGTGGCGCAATGATAAATTATTATACTATTATTATTTATTTATTTTTTTGACCAAGAAAGTACTTTCATTTTTATATCTTATCATTTTTGTAATCTTTAGAAATTCCCCAAATTAAACTGTATTTTTATAGCAAATGACATTAAGTAATAAAATATTTGAAAAATAAAGTAATTTATTAAAGACGAAAATCAATCTTAATTTGAAGTTTTTATCATTATAACAGTATTTCACGCTATGAAAAGATTATAACCAGATTTCTTATCTTCTAAATTTTTCTTTACAAAAATAAATTTATATATTATGCAACAGGGCCAGAGGAAGGATCGTCAGTATCCTTATGCAAAACAATAATTAGCGGCCACTCCCTCAAAAAAAGAAAACAAAGTCTACGTAATTTTATATACATTTTAATTTTTTAATATAGTGTGTTGATATATATATATATATATATATATACAGGAATCAGTTGATTAGTGCGGTTAATAAATCCTCGCAATACTGCCGCATATATAAAAACCCCACTAATCAAACTAAAAACCAATGGGAATAATCATAATGAACCCTGGAAAATATCAAAATTATAAACATGTATATTTTCCTTCTCTCAAAACGTATCTATATTGCATTGCATGTACAGTTGGTTGCAGAAAGATCCGAACATTAGCGGAAACGGTTCGGCTTTCCTACAATATGCAAAAATGGATCGCGTAATTACTCCAGCAATAGATCGGTGTAAGTACAACGTGGTAGCGATCATGCAGGCAATCGCTTAGCAACGGGGGTAGGAAGGTGCATTGAATGGGTTTTAAATTTATACGACAGGACACTATTTCGTTGATTATCTTTTACTTTTATGTTTTATAAATACATTAGGTAACATAATAAATATTAATGTAGCAAATTAGGGATATAAAATTACTGGCAATGACTGAATTAGCAAGCAATAATCTGCATACTCAGGTGCACTTTAATAAGCCGATTCAGACAACAAGTTGTTGAAGTCCGAAAAGTTCGGCGGAAAGTATCCAGTAGGCCCTATATCTATAAAATAAAAAATTGTGTTTGAAATGTTATAATGACTCGTTTTTATTTCTATCTGGCCAAATATAGGCTTTGCATGGGTTTCCAAACTTATTTTTCCGCAGAACCTTCAATGAAATTCTCACTAGTCATTGCACCCTCGCCATAGCGCAGCACTTAACGCTAACCTTGAACCCGCCACGTTAAGATTTAACGTGTAATAACATTAATAAGTGTTATTTTACTATTATGGCAATTTGTCTCGCGGAATCCTAAATATATATTTCACGGAACCCACCTTGGGAAACCCTGGGCTACGCTATATTTGCACGTAAATTATGTTTGATACCTAACATGCCTATTGTTTTTATTTTATTCATCATAACACTACATAACAGTTTATCAACGTATTCTAGTTTGCTAATTAAAATAACAGTCGAAGTAACCGAGATCTTTCGCTCATCACTCAAATCAGTGATGAGCGAAAGATCTCGGTTACTTTAACAGTTCTGTCTGACTGGATAAATATTTTACATAATTTCCAAAGGTCTTGTCTGGAAAGGTTGTCCTGTATATATTGTAGACAAACAAAACATATATAACATGTCACTACTTGATATCTGGCAAACACTGATGCGTATAAAAAATTAATAGGCCAAATCTACCTGGAAATTAATTAAATTAAACGTTAAATATTTCAAAATCAGTTTATGTTACAATAAATAATAAATTTTAGGCGACTAAATATATAGTAAATGAGAGTTTTAAACGTTATCAGCATATAAACATTTCATTTCTCTGTCGGTTTTAATTATTCGACGAATTGCGAACAAACAATTAAATTTTGAAAGTTTACATCACTCCAGGGACATATATATTTAGATGACTTATTTATGTTTTGTTATTAAATTTATACAAAGTTCGATATAATTTCACCTAATTTGAAATGAAATTCAATACTATGTTCTTACAAGTTATAAGGAGAATATTCAAAACTAAAATTGTCTTTCAATGTTTTGTAAAAACTGAAAGTGCTGGAAGAATACAGCAAACATCGCATAACAGCACTTAATCATGTCAATTACGTCATTGAAATTTTCGCATCTCTGAAATCTACCCGTCCCCTGTTTCCTCCGCAACGAGAAGAGTCCATTTACTTCTCCGTAACTGTGCCTGGAATTTCCAGACTTTGTAATCCATACTACTTCCTCTTATGCTACCCCTATGAACGATGTTCGGATCTTTCTGCAATCGACTGTACTTTAAATTATTGAGGAATATGTATAGGTATTTAAAAATTTATAGCAAGAATCAAAATTTATTTTTTATTAAAAAAAAATTCTTTTTACAAAATTGCATACATTTTGTAAAAAATAATTGCACGTCCATAGACATCGAATACTGTAGAGGTACTGAAGGCAAGGTTGGCTATACAGTATAATATTGCAATGGCTATTATTAGGTAGTTGCCATTTACTTTAAATTTATTAGTAAATAAAATTATGAACGAATTTAAAATATAACAATTAGATGACGAAATCATAATATTAACAGAAGTAAAAAAATAAATAAATAAATTGATTGCAGTGCTCTAATCATGTAGACTACAATCCCGACATTCAGTTGCCAACGTTTCAGAGGATTTGCAAAAAAAGAAAAAATCGCACTTGTTAAAGCGCACTAATCAAATTTGGCACCGCATATATTAAGGGATATTCTCAAATTTTTTTACACACTAATCAAAACCGCATTATTCAAACTCGCACTAATCAAGGGATTCCTGTATACAGTATATATATAAACGGCATGGATAGTAAAAGTAAAACGGACTGTTCCGTTTTCGCATCACATAGCGATGCGATATGAAACGAATCGTGTAGACTCGGCGTAAGAAGACATAACTGAAAATATTATAAGAGAAAAACAAAAGGAAATTCGTAATTTCATAGGAAATTATAATTGACAAATCTCATTTCAAGAAATGATCCTTTATTTTAATATGTTTATATTTCCTTATTTTATAGAAATAATGAATCAAGTCGCATTAATTAATATTCGAAATATAAAAATGTATTTTTAATTTTGCACCGTTTTGGTGCACCTCTTGTATCGGCGCTCTCATGTCTTTGTTTACCTTGCTTACCATCTTCTGCCGGCCCTGTTATGCAATAATATTTTTATGCAATAGAAAAATTCAAGTATTAAGAGGATGTTGAATAACAATTTTTTAGCATTAGAAAAGTAAAATTATAGATCATTAATTATATTATAAGAAGAAATGCATAGAGTTTTTGACATGATAAAATATGTTTCATAATTTATGAAGAATAAATAATGTGATTAGAAAAGTTTTTGATAACAATATTGTTATCAAAAATTTTTCTAATCATTTTATTTATTCTTCATAAATTATGAAACATATTTTTATCTATCACATCAATCTATTCTGAGAATTATATTTTGTTTTGATCTTATATATTTACATTATTATATACATTATCCAAACGCTATAAATACTACATAAAGATTGAGTAAAATGAGACTGTTTCAGATAACAGTTAATATTAAAAAAATATATTAATATTAACTGTAAGCGAAGCTTTTATAAATAAAAATAGCATTTATATTTTTCATATTTATTCATAATTATTGAAAATAAAAAAAACTTTAACGAATTCCTTCAGATGATCCTAATTACATTTTAAATATCCTTATTTACTTTACAGTTTAGTATACAATATTTTATTATACTATTTTAGTATACAGAGAGTATTTGGAATCCCTGCTATCTCTCTTGTCTGTTTATTATCTATATGTTCTCCAATAATAACTTTCAAAATAATTATAAATACATTTTCATGAAATTTGCTTTGTAATGTTTTACTGCTAACCATTTATCTTCAACCGTTTAATAATGTCAGATTTTCAAGTTGAAAGTCTCTCTAATAAGTTTTGAACTATTTCATTGAATTTTATAAAATTATCACAGCGATTACGTAATTAAATTCGAATTTTGAATAATTTTAATTAGTTTTATAGATTCATTGCTTAAAATTGGCAGATGTTCAATCTTCCGAGGTATACTCGTAATAACTATAGAATTTAATAGATTATTATGCTGATTCTTTCCCAAGTTTGATACTGAGAATCGGGTTCAAATCTGAGAAAGGATTGACATAAAAATCTATTAAATAATTCCACTATAGTTAATTCAAGAAAACTTATGAGCGGGCCTGGCTCGTCAATTCGATTTCTACTGTATTCTGCTAACCGCACCCAACGATGGATGGGTAGAAATGATTAGCCGGATGGCCACAGTGGAAGCGAGCTGTGCTTCCACCTTGGAGAATCCGAATTTCATGAATTTCAATTCCTGGGTCCCATACCTTCGATTTTTTCAGGAGGGATCCGGTCCAGTTCTTTAAATCCCATCCTCCACTTGACCGCTGATCTAATCAGGATTGTGGATAGTCCGTGGTAATCATGGAAATGCCCTGCAGTTTAGTACTCACAACTGAAAAGCAGAGTAAAAACACATAAGAAAAAATCGGGTAAAAATGGGAGGTAATCAAGTTAATTATGACATTAAAGTGATCTGCTACTTGTATTTAAGTTAAATTAAAGATGGAGAGAATCTCAACAGTATTTCGCATTATATATCAATAGCTATATTCGGCTGGTCATCTACAGGATCGGTACCACACTGAACCTAGCCTATTGAATCATATCATTTATTTGATGGACGATCCCTCCATATTTATGGGCGAACCGTAGTGGGCACAAGATTAGCCACACTTCTTATTAATCTCCCATTTGAAAGCGCTGTAAAACAGAAAGAAAATCAATTGACATATTTAACAACATAAAAATTATGTTAAAATATATCTTTTGATGTTAAAAATTCAGTCCATCTCTATCAGCATTATCCCATTAAATCCAAACAGACTACTATAGATCTTTCTCAATTTTCATCAATAATTTATAAAAATATTGAGACAAATACCTTCCATTTTTGTTCTGTAGGTTTTGCAAATTATACGATCACTTATACAAAATTACAAAACAGATTCATCATTAGTGGACTAGATCCTCAAATTTCTGCAATGCTTCCAATATTTTAGAAAATTATGTTTATACTTTTATCTATTATTTATGCGGATTTTTCTAAATGGATGAAATTACATGGTCGCAGAACGGACAAATTCTTCTATTTTATAATAAAATTCATCTATTAGTTAATGAATTTATGAATTCATAGAATTTATCCCCCATTTTTAATATACTGTATTTCTATAGGAATAATTTTTTTATTTATTCAAATCTTACATTACGCTTACTCAACAGAACTGCAAACTTCGCTGAAAACTATTGGATAAAATTTAACAAAATTTGATATAAAATATGAGTCTATTAACAGGACTATTTTCAATCAAAACACAAACTATAAGAGAAACTTGAGTAAATTAATGTAATGCATTCATTTTTAATTTTCAGTTATACATTATTGAATTTTGTTACAGTTTTAATTAAAGCTCAATGAGAGAAAATAAATAAAGAAAGAAAAATTAGTTTAAAAACTTTATAGCATTTTCTTGTGAACTTATAATTTTAACATCAATTTTATCTATTAATACATAATATCAGAAATATGAAATATTGATTAATCATTTGTAGCAGCATTTTTTGTCCACAAATTCAATACAATAACTATAAACAATTTTAATGGTAAAATGTAAATTTTAAGTGAAGTAGAAATTTCCAAGAAGTAAACAATAATTTTAAAAATCAGTTTTATATTCATCATATTAAATTTTTTGAAAATGACAAAGGAAATTTTACAAACAAACTAGCAAAATTTCATAAATCAGAGATAATCAAAACTGAAATATTGTAAATAATATAAAACAAACTTGATAATTATTTTATCGGTAGATGGCAGCATAAATCAAATTCCTTAATTTGAATTCATGTCAATTGCATAAAATTTATAAAAATAAAACTTTTATATTTTTTTGTTAAATTTTCAATATTTATAGAAAAAAATCGATGCTTATAAAAATGAATAATATGATTACATATGGAAAAATCAACGATCTAAATATATGGATAGACTGCTCAATACCATTGAGCTCTAAATATTACTGGAGGTAGATTTCCGGCTTAAAAGTGTAGCCGGAATGCTCGACTAGTTTCTCCAAGCTTGTTGAGCAAGCTTAGTGTTATCGCGTGTATTTACGATATACAGGAATACCTCGATTATCGCGGTTAATGTTGCCACGAAAAATACCGCAATAAATGAATAACCACCAAATAAATAATATGATTTAAAACTTTATAATGTTGAAACTAAACTTTACATAATAGTAATAAATTTTTATCTTGGAGATAAATGGATCTTAGAATTTAATTTCCATTAAAATTTGGGATTAGAGCATTAGTTTTTGTTAAATAATTATTTAAAGCATTTAAATTGTAGCTGTCATCAATAAATTGATATAGTTTACAAGGCCAACTGTATCCATTTTCAAGAAGAGTTTTTCGAGATTTGCTCTTTGTACGTCATAGAGTGAACAATAAAAAAGGAAATGTTCAGCATCTTGAGTTCCTTGTCCACATGACCATTGATCTGTATTTTTGACGTGAAAGCTTTTAAAATATGAATTAAATTTTCTATGTTCCGTTATTATTTGACTAGTGAAGGCATTTGGAAGAAAGTGTTTATTTTTTAAGAATTTAGTAATATCTGGTATATAGCAGAATGCCTGTCTTCCTGTCAATGAACTGTTCCATTTTTCTTGCCATTTATTTATGATTATATTGTTTATATGATTTTTTATAAATTTTCTAGGAATTCTGATATATTTTACAGGATTATTTGAATTAGCAGCTTTTTTCGCCAGGAGATCAGCTTTTTTGTTTCCCTTAATGCCAGAATGGCTAGGTACCCAGTAAAATGTGCTATTTTTCCATTTTCAAGATCATTTAATTCAGTTCATATTTTGTTTACTAAACAGGAAGTACTGTTAGGTTTTTTATGGCTTGTAATGCAGTTTTACTATCGCATATGATGCTGTATTTTCCTTTAAAATGATGATTTTTAATGAATAAAATGGCACATAGTATACCATATAGTTCGGCTTGTAGAATAGTGCAATATGAACTTAATTTGTAGGATCCTTGATGTAAAATTATGTCATTAGAATCATAAACTACAATGCCAGTACCAGTCTTACTGATTTGTTTAGAGCCATCTTTTTTGGTGAATAAGATAAATTTTATTGAGAAAATAATTACAATATGCTTTAAACTTTAAACATAAAAATTAAAATTCTAATTCTAATTATGGATTGATGTTGCCAACCTCATCGATTTCTTCTTGAAATTATGTTACAATTTTTATTTTTTAAAATAAAAATGCATTTAAATATTACAACTTTGTAATCAAACAAAAATGTTATTGTTATTATTTATTTTCAGTTTATTTTTTTATGTATTCTTCAAGTGTTCGTTTCATATTTATGTTTTATAATTTATTTTTATATATTATACTTTATTTTCATATTTATGTTTTATAATTTATTTTTATATATTTTACTTTATTTTCAGAACTCAAGTGGGTCACTTGAAATTATGAAATGGGTCACTCAGTGACCCGCGAATCATAGGTTGCCGAGGCCTGCCATAAACTATTCATTACAGCCATAATTAAGTTGACCAGTAATTAATGGACTTTCAAATGCAATCAATTGATAATATTTATAAAGAAAGCTCAGATACGTGAACTTTCCTGAGCTTTTCCTTAATATCAACTTGAGTTTCTGAAAACATAAGTTTCAGCAATTCTAGTACCTACTCATCATTTTAAAAAGAAACATTTTGTAGTCTTAAATACTATAAAGTGAAATTCTACAATATAATGAATCAAATAAAAAGAAAATTAACAAACTTTTTCTTTCCTTGTGATTATTAAATATCTCAAGTACTCAATGAAATTAGTAAAAGCTGTAAACAGCAACCATACAAATATTCAACAAACAATCTTAGTAATCTCTGTTATAGGAACTAAAATTGGTTAAATAACATTACAACCAGAGTCAGTTCTGGGTTTCCTACCAGTCCAAACAAAAGTAATTTTTCATCAACCTGTATAATTTTTCCTAGATTTTATTGGCCAAACTGCACCTGAAAATGTGCCACCCCAGCCATATGCTTGCTTTACTAGAACTTTGAAGGACTTGCTGTAATCAGGGCAGATTCTATATTTCAATCTTATTTAATATTACTTTAAAAAGGATATTTTGTTTTTAAATAGAATGGCAAAGATGATAATTATAAAAATCTCATTTAAAATTATACTTTTATAGTTTTATTTATTCTATATGGGAAGTTATATTTCTTAATTAATATATTCATATTTATAGATATACTATTTATTCACATTTAATTAAAAATTTGATTATGAAACGAAAAACAATAAAAACTCCAAATATAGTAATTAGAATAATGAAATACTATGGGAAAACATTTTAAGGAATAAATTCATTTTCCTTGAAATGTTTCAAATTAGCAATTTCAAAAATTGTATCAAAAACTATCTTAAATTAATTAGGGTGAACTCAGTTATAAGTGCCAAATATGAAGTTGTGAATTGAGCACCGCACCAAAAGTCTCAACATTATTCTCCAAAACAGTCACGTATAGCACGCGCAGAACATGGGGCAATCTACTGTAAATCACTTTGCTGTCGCATCCATTCACGATAGCTAATTTTTATAAATTGCTAAGATCAATAAAAAAGTTTTAATTAAAGACTAATATGCTAAAATATTTAACGATTTACCTGAAGATAAACACAGTAAATGAACTTCAGAGGATGATTTTTCGCTTTTGCAAAGATTAATTAAAGTCGGGGCGAAGAACATACATTCATCATCTGGATGAGCTATAACTATCAACACTTTTTCAGCCTTTCCGATACATTTTGTATTTTTGAAAGATTTATTTATATTTATAATAATGTACATAATAATAGAGATCATAGGTATCCCTAACAGAAATGTCAAAACATCCATTATCTTTATCTGAACAAAACCACACACATTCAAAAGCCATGTTGGAAGATCGCCTCGTTTTAATTCATACTTGTAATTTAGAATTTATTCTATCTTATCATACATAATAAAATATTATAACTTATTTATTATTTGCATTTTTTAATTTTCTTACTTATTTATAGTCGACTTAAATATATTTTTACAGTTACTTTTATATATTGTCGCTGTAGTCGCTATTCGTTATTTGTATACTTTAGTTGCTAAGCAACCAATATTTCTGATGTTTTACTTTTCCGAAAAGTGGTTGTCATAATAACAGAATGGTGTTTGGAGATGAAGAAACTATGCATAGGTAATTATCTAAATACTCTAGTAATTATCTTTTAAAATGATGAAATTTTTATTCGTTTTAGAAAAATAAATTGATAATTTCAAAAGACGAGTAAATAAATTAACTTACACGATTAAATGGATATTTGATAAATTATGATTTTCTTCGTTATTATACAGTAGATACAGATGATAACACGCATTTGTTTTTTTGGATGTCCGTTTTTTTTAAAATCGATAAACTTAAATATGAATTTTAAAGTTATAATACAGTTTTGATGTAGTTAGATTATCTTAGTAATCATTTGAAGTGATCAATTTATTGATTTAAAAATAATGTCAGTTTCTGACAAATTATGATTTTATAATGTATTGAATGAAAAATTAATTATAATTGAGTATTTTAAGTTTTTTTTGACAATCTTAAGATACATTGTTTAAAATATTAAAATTTATTATAAGATACAATTATTATATAACCTATCTGTATAGATTATACCAGGGGTGCCCAACCTTTTGGCTTCCTTGGCCCCATTTGAAGAAAAAATTGTCTTGGACCCACACAAAATATGCTAATTCTAACGATAGTTGTTAAGCAAAAAAAGTTGGTAAATAATGTACAATATATGATACACACTATAACAAATAAGCAAAAATGTTGTAGCATAATAATTTTTGACTTCTTTTCATTCAGAAATTTTTTAAAATTATTGAGTGGGTCAAGAAGTTTTAATTACTGAAATAAGAAATATTTTAGAAAATGGAAATAGGAGATAGGTTTTTAATAATAAAAACTTCCTTAAAACATTTGATATTTTTATGTACTTAATGAAGTTTACAATTATATGTTGGGCTGTATTCATTATAGTGCTGGGCTGTATTCATTATAGTGCTGGGCCACGTAATGAATGCAGCCCAATATAAAATCTGACTGCCATGGATGATACGAAAATTCACTTTTGAATAGAGAATAGCTTATGAATTCTTAAACAAAAGAATTGCATATAGTACTTAAAATATTATTTTATGTTTCAAAATAGATTTTTTATAATTTATATATCTAACATATACAATATATAAATATATATATCATGATATGTATATATATTTTTGAAAGATATGCAAATGGAATATGTTTGAAATTTTCAGATATTTTTAGCTAATTTTATGAAATAATATTCTAGATCAGTGTTTTCATTCTTTTATTGATGTGACAGAACATTTTCTAATATGACAAAAAAATTGACGAAATACTTGATAAAATACTGTTTATTTGAACTCTTCAGATTTACTGTTCAGCAATCTTATTTTTTCAGATAATTAATTTTTTAGTTGGAAAATTCCATAAAAGTTCTTCTTTAGTGTAGAGAGACTAGAAACAAAGATAAGCATAGATAATATAAGAAGAGAAAATGGTTTAATGAGATTAGAACCTTGCCTTACTGAAAAGAGTCTAAGAGAGAAAATTTATTTGCAAAAGATAATAGTAAATTATAGTCTGTATACTAAGAGTTTTCCTCTAGAAAAATTCTCAAATGATGTTTGCTTTTAAACCAATCATGATAAAGATGCAGATATCACTTAGTTTTATTTGTTAATCAACAATGTTTAGTGGCAGTTAACAGAGTCTCTATTGCTTTAAATGTTTATAATGTAGTAAAAATAATTTCTTCTTAAAATCTGATAACTGATTTATTTTTACTCAAATGTTAATAATTTATTTTTATTGAATGAAATAATCTTAATATTAAATCATTTTCATTAGTTTTATGTATTGTATTGGCAGATAAAAATATTGTATTTCATTCAATAAAAATAAATTATTATCTTAATATTAAATCATTTTCATTAGTTTTATGTATTGTATTGGCAGATAAAAATATTCTCACATTTTTTCTTATATATTGGTGATGAAACTTTTTCACAAAATATGATACTCCTAAAAAAGACTATTAATTAAATTATAATAATTCTGAAAATAACAGTTTTATATTAATTTAATTAACAAAGCTTTCATTATCAGATGGCAATGAATTACTGATTTTTCAATATTATTTGAAATTCTCTCTTTTTTTCTTACCAGTTGTAACAATGGTTGACCTTTCTTTTTAATAGCATGCATAATTTTTATACTTACACTAATAGCTAATAGTATAATAGTTTTAATAATATGTTTTTAACCTGTTTGACTGACAACAAAAGCCTTCATTTAATTTTCTCATTTTTAAAATATTGATGAGCATAGTAAAAAATTTTTTCTTCATTGACAATGAATTGATCAGCCATGTCCTACAATTGAATTAATCTCTATCTTAATTCTAAAAACACTGGTGTCAAAACAAATAAATAAAACTTACTGTAGCCCTTTTGTGACTAGTTTGACTATTTGATAAATACTATTTTCTCATTGGTTGAAAATAAAGAGGAAAACTTTTAGTATACAGACTATAATGATCTTTAAGAGAGATAAGTATATTAGTTTGATTCACTATACCATTGAAGATTCCACAAATGATTTACAAAGTAGTATGTTGCATCTTCTTAGGAATAGGGACTTACCTTCATTCTTGGAAAAACTTGAATAAGTGCACCAGCATGTCCTTACATAATAAATGTTATCAAGCTAGCTAAAGACATATGGGTCCAGCCAAATTTTTGAAATTTCTAAAATTCTCTGTAATTCAATTTTATTTACAAGAATTCTTTAATTAAAAATTAATAAATAATAATAATAAACATTTTATGTTAAAATATTATGTAATTAATACCATAAGATAATTATTGTAATTTTATTTTTAGATGATTTTCGGATATTCTGTGGAGATTTAGGAAATGATGTTACAGATGAAGTATTGACTAGAGCTTTTAGCAAATTTGGATCATTTGTAAAAGCAAAAGTAATTAGAGATAAGCGAACAAATAAAACAAAAGGATTTGGCTTTGTTAGTTTTAAAGATCCTCAAGATTTCATTAAAGCAATGAGAGAAATGAATGGTAAGAAAAATATATATATTTAAAAAAAAATACTGATTTTATATAGACTTATGACATAATATATTCAAATAAAAATTTTAAATTATAATAAAATTCTGTTATAGCATTGGAGATGATGTCATCTATTTTCAGGAGACATGCATCTGCATTACTAACAGTCTACTGTATTACAAAAAGTTTCATGAAAAATAAATAAGAATGCATCTTACATAAAAATATAATTGTGAAATATTACAAAACTAATAGCATATTCTGATTTAAATACATTAATTATTTATGTTTTTAAATTACATGTAATTCTCAGTTTACAAGTTTTTTCAAATATGAAATATCAAAAAATTTGAAACTAAAAATAAATTGCAATAAATAAATTCTAAAAATTCATGAAATAGAATTTAAACTCAAATACATAGCTATACAATACAGTACAATTGGTTTTGTAGCAGAAACTCCATCTGCTTCGAAATTGGAAAATTCAAAATGTTGGCTGAGAAATAAAAGTAGTGCATCCTCTTGTTTTATCAGCATATTATGTAAATAACTTCTATTCCTGAATTATGCCTAAAGTAGCAGTTCATCTGCATTAAAGTTTGTCTGTTTAACTGTCAATAATAATGAAAAAATTCTTTAACATTTATATAATACAGTGAAACCCCGCTCGTGCGTTCCCGTATCGTACGACTTTCCCGCTTTAAACGTCTATTTTCGGAAGTCTGAGCATTTTCCTATACTTGCAATGTAAAACTTTGCCTCTTCCTACGTTTTAATTATATAACTTTTTTATTATGACGTCATCAGAGTTTCCGTTT